>CAJUXJ010001430.1:0-25654 GCA_910589775.1 Avena eriantha
TGCAATGACCACTGGTGGATCCATGTGTGGTTTGTGGAAAATAACACACATTGCAATGACTCTAGTTGGTTGATCCAATGTTGTTTGTTGGGAAATAACACACATGCAATGACTCTAGTGGTTGTTCCATGTGTGGTTTGTGACAAGAACACACATGCAACGACTCTAGTGTTGGTTTTAGTATAAGAACACACATGCAATGACTCTAGCGGTTGATCCATATGTGGTTTGTGGAAAGAACACACATGCAATGACTCTAATGGTTGATCATGTGTGGGTTTGGGGAAATAACACACATGCAATGGACTCTAGTGTTGGTTTGTGGTTTTAGTATAGGAATAAACATGGAGTGACTCTAGTGGTTGATCCATGTGTGGTTTGTGGAAAGAAACACACATGCATGACTAGTGGTTGATCCATATGTGGTTTGTGTAAAGAACACACATGCAATGACTCTAGTGGTTGATCCATGTGTGGTTTGTGGAAAGAACACACATGCAATGACTCTAGTGTTGGTATGTGGTTTTAGTATAAGAACAAACATGCAATGACTCTAGTACTGGCTTATGGTTTTAGTATAAGAACACACATGTAATGACTCTAGTGGTTGATCCACGTGTGGTTTCTGGAAATAACACACATGCAATGACTCTAGTGGTTGATCCATGTGTGGTTTGTGGAAAGAACACACATGCAATGACCACCAGTGGATCCATGTGTGGTTTGTGGAAAAGAACACACATGCAATGACTCTAGTGCTGGTTTGTGGTTTTAGTATAAGAACAAACATGCAATGACTCTAGTGGTTGATCCATGTGTGGTTTGTGGAAAGAACATACATGCAATGACTCTGGTTGATCCATATGTGGTTTGTGGAAAGAACACACATGAAATGACCACTAGTTGATCCATGTGTGGTTTGTGGAAAGAACACACATGCATTGACTCTGGTTGATCCATATGTGGCTTGTGGAAAGAACACACATGCAATGACTCTAGTGGGGGATCTATGTGTGGTTTGTGGAAAAGAACACACATGCAATGACTCTAGTGCTGGTTTGTGGTTTTAGTATAAGAACACACATGCAATGACTCTAGTGGTTGATCCATGTGTGCTTTGTGGAAAGAACATACATGCAATGACTCTCGTTGATCCATATGTGGTTTGTGGAAAGAATACACATGTAATGACCACTGGTTGATCCATGTGTGGTTTGTGGAAAGAACACACATGCAATTACTCTCGTTGATCCATATGTGGTTTGTGGAAAGAACACAGATGCAATGACTCTAGTGGTGGATCCATGTGTGGTTTGTGGAAAAGAACACACATGCAATGACTCTAGTGCTGGTTTGTGGTTTTAGGATAAGAACAAACATGCAATGACTCTAGTGGTTGATCCATGTGTGGTTTGTGGAAAGAGCACACATGCAATGACTAGTGGTTGATCCATATGTGGTTTGTGGAAAAGAAACACATGCAATGACTCTAGTGGTTGATCCATGTGTGGTTTGTGGAAAGAAAACACATGCAATGAGTCTAGTGGTTGATCCATGTGTGGTTTATGGAAAGAACACACATGCAATGACTCTAGTGCTGGATCCATGTGTGGTTTGTGGAAAAGAACACACATGCAATGACTCTAGTGGTTTATCCATGAGTGGTTTGTGGAAAGAACACACATGCAATGACTCTAGTGGTTGATCCATGTGTTGTTTGTGGAAATAACACACATGCAATGACCACTGGTGGATCCATGTGTGGTTTGTGGAAAATAACACACATGCAATGACTCTAGTGGTTGATCCATGTTTGTTTGTGGAAATAACACACATCTAATGACTCTAGTGGTTGATCCATGTGTGGTTTGTGACAAGAACACACATGCAATGACTCTAGTGTTGGTTTTAGTATAAGAACACACATCCAATGACTCTAGTGGTTGATCCATACGTGGTTTCTGGAAGGAACACACATGCATTGACTCTAGTGGTTGATCCATGTGTGGTTTGTGGAAATAACACACATGCAATGACTCTAGTGTTGGTTTGTGGTTTTAGTATAGGAACAAACATGCAGTGACTCTAGTGGTTGATCCATGTGTGGTTTGTGGAAAGAACACACGGGCAATGACTCTAGTGGTTGATCCATGTGTGGTTTGTGTAAAGAACATACATGCAATGACTCTGGTTGATCCATATGTCGTTTGTGGAAAGAACACCCATGTAATGACCACAGGTTGATCCATGTGTGGTTTGTGGAAAGAACACACATGCAATTACTCTGGTTGATCCATATGTGGTTTGTGGAAAGAACACACGTGCAATGACTCTATTGGTGGATCCATGTGTGGTTTGTGGAAAAGAACACACATGCAATGACTCTAGTGCTGGTTTGTGGTTTTAGGATAAGAACAAACATGCAATGACTCTAGTGGTTGATCCATGTGTGGTTTGTGGAAAGAGCACACATGCAATGACTAGTGGTTGATCCATATGTGGTTTGTGGAAAGAACACACATGCAATGACTCTAGTGGTTGATCCATGTGTGGTTTGTGGAAAGAAAACACATGCAATGAGTCTAATGGTTGATCCATGTGTGGTTTATGGAAAAGAACACACATGCAATGACTCTAGTGGTGGATCCATGTGTGGTTTGTGGAAAAGAACACACATGCAATGACTCTAGTGGTTTATCCATGTGTGGTTTGTGGAAAGAACACATATGCAATGACTCTAGTGGTTGATCCATGTGTTGTTTGTGGAAATAACACACATGCAATGACCACTGGTGGATCCATGTGTGGTTTGTGGAAAAGAACACACATGCAATGACTCTAGTGGTTGATCCATGTTTGTTTGTGGAAATAACACACATGCAATGACTCTAGTGGTTGACCCATGTGTGGTTTGTGACAAGAACACACATGCAACGACTCTAGTGGTTGTTTTAGTATAAGAACACACATGCAATGACTCTAGTGGTTGATCCATATGTGGTTTGTGGAAAGAACACACATGCAATGACTCTAGTGGTTGATCCATGTGTGGTTTGTGGAAATAACACACATGCAATGACTCTAGTGTTGGTTTGTGGTTTTAGTATAGGAACAAACATGTAGTGACTCTAGTGGTTGATCCATGTGTGGTTTGTGGAAAGAACACACATGCAATGACTAGTGGTTGATCCATATGTGGTTTGTGTAAAGAACACACATGCAATGACTCTAGTGGTTGATCCATGTGTGGTTTGTGGAAAGAACACACATGCAATGACTCTAGTGTTGGTTTGTGGTTTTAGTATAAGAACAAACATGCAATGACTCTAGTACTAGCTTATGGTTTTAGTATAAGAACACACATGCAATGACTCTAGTGGTTGATCCACGTGTGGTTTCTGGAAATAACACACATGCAATGACTCTAGTGGTTGATCCATGTGTGGTTTGTGGAAAGAACACACATGCAATGACCACCAGTGGATCCATGTGTGGTTTGTGGAAAAGAACACACATGCAATGACTCTAGTGCTGGTTTGTGGTTTTAGTATAAGAACAAACATGCAATGACTCTAGTGGTTGATCCATGTGTGGTTTGTGGAAAGAACATACATGCAATGACTCTGGTTGATCCATATGTGGTTTGTGGAAATAACACACATGAAATGACCACTGGTTGATCCATGTGTGGTTTGTGGAAAGAACACACATGCATTGACTCTGGTTGATCCATATGTGGCTTGTGGAAAGAACACACATGCAATGACTCTAGTGGTGGATCCATCTGTGGTTTGTGGAAAAGAACACACATGCAATGACTCTAGTGCTGGTTTGTGGTTTTAGTATAAGAACAAACATGCAATGACTCTAGTGGTTGATCCATGTGTGCTTTGTGGAAAGAACATACATGCAATGACTCTCGTTGATCCATCTGTGGTTTGTGGAAAGAATACACATGTAATGACCACTGGTTGATCCATGTGTGGTTTGTGGAAAGAACACACATGCAATTACTCTGGTTGATCCATATGTGGTTTGTGGAAAGAACACACATGCAATGACTCTAGTGGTGGATCCATGTCTGGTTTGTGGAAAAGAACACACATGCAATGATTCTAGTGCTGGTTTGTGGTTTTAGTATAAGAACAAACATGCAATGACTCTAGTGGTTGATCCACGTGTGGTTTGTGGAAAGAGCACACATGCAATGACTAGTGGTTGATCCATATGTGGTTTGTGGAAAGAACAGACATGCAATGACTCTAGTGGTTGATCCATGTGTGGTTTGTGGAAAGAAAACACATGCAATGAGTCTAGTGGTGGATCCATGTGTGGTTTGTGGAAAGAACACACATGCAATGACTCTAGATGTGGATCGATGTGTGGTTTGTGGAAAACAACACACATGCAATGACTCTAGTGGTTGATCCATGTGTGGTTTGTGGAAAGAACACACATGCAATGACTCTAGTGGTTGATCCATGTGTTGTTTGTGGAAATAACACACATGCAATGACCACTGGTGGATCCATGTGTGGTTTGTGGAAAAGAACACACATGGAATGACTCTAGTGGTTATCCATGTTTGTTTGTGGAAATAACACACATGCAATGACTCTAGTGGTTGATCCATGTGTGGTTTGTGACAAGAACACACATGCAATGACTCTAGTGTTGGTTCTACTATAGGAACACACATGCAATGACTCTAGTGGTTGATCCATATGTCGTTTCTGGAAAGAACACACATGCAATGACTCTAGTGGTTGATCCATGTGTGGTTTGTGGAAAAGAACACACATGCAATGACACTAGTGTTGGTTTGTGGTTTTAGTATAGGAACAAACATGCAGACTCTAGTGGTTGATCCATGTGTGGTTTGTGGAAAGAACACACATGCAATGACTAGTGGTTGATACATATGTGGTTTGTGTAAAGAACAGACATGCAATGACTCTAGTGGTTGATCCATATGTGGTTTGTGGAAAGAACACACATGCAATGACTCTAGTGTTGGTTTGTGGTTTTAGTATAAGAAAAAACATGCAATGACTCTAGTACTGGCTTATGGTTTTAGTATAAAACACACATGCAATGACTCTAGTGGTTGATCCAATGTGTGGTTTCTGGAAATAACACACATGCAATGACTCTAGTGGTTGATCCATGTGTGGTTTGTGGGAAGAACACACATGCAATGACCACCAGTGGATCCATGTGTGGTTTGTGGAAAAGAACACACATGCAATGACTCTAGTGCTGGTTTGTGGTTTTAGTATAAGAACAAACATGCAATGATTCTAGTGGTTGATCCATGTGTGGTTTTTGGAAAGAACATACATGCAATGACTCTGGTTGATCCATATGTGGTTTGTGGAAAGAACACACATGCAAGGACCACTGGTTGATCCCTGTGTGGTTTGTGGAAAGAAAACACATGCATTGACTCCAGTTGATCCATATGTGGTTTGTGGAAAGAACACACATGCAATGACTCTAGTGGTGGATCCATGTGTGGTTTGTGCAAAAGAACACACATGCAATGACTCTAGTGCTGGTTTGTGGTTTTAGTATAAGAACAAACATGCAATGACTCTAGTGGTTGATCCATGTGTGGTTTGTGGAAAGAACATACATGCAATGACTCTGGTTGATCCATATGTGGTTTGTGGAAAGAACACACATGTAATGACCACTGGTTGATCCATGTGTGGTTTGTGGAAAGAACACACATGCAATGACTCTGGTTGATCCATATGTGGTTTGTGGAAAGAACACACATGCAATGACTCTAGTGGTGGATCCATGTCTGGTTTGTGGAAAAGAACACACATGCAATGATTCTAGTGCTGGTTTGTGGTTTTAGTATAAGAACAAACATGCAATGATGTAACTACCTCGGTAAATTACGCTCTTAGTTACATGCCTGGATGAACGAAAGTGGTTAAAATAGTACGGTGGGGCCCGGGGCCACTCACGGTAGACCTTTCGGCCATCCTAAGCACTTTCAGATCATCAGGACAAGAACGAGCGGCGTAATCGGCAGGCGAAGGGATCAACTACATACACAAGTGAGTATGTATGCAAGCCACATACAACAGTCTTAGAGCCATTCCATCTAAAAGAAATGGAAATTATTGCAACGCCATACGGCAAGATTCAAATATCCTAGATAGAGATAATGTTTTAGGATAGCTCCTCATACAATAAACATCAGAGTACCAGGCGGAAGAAGAAAACAAAGTCCGAGTACGGATAAAAAGCAAATCGGCATAAGATGCCACATAAATAAACACATCCCGCCCACAGATCTCATGGATTCCCATTCTCGGAATCTCTAACCGAGTGATCATTGCCAACATCATCTGTCTCCTCCACCCAGTATCCTTCTTGCGAATATACCTTTTCGTCTGAATCAAACAATTTATCGTGTGAGACCCTAGGGGTACTCAGCAAGTATTTATGCCACTAAAGGGGACACAACCTGGGGTGACGCAATTGCAGCAAAAGATAATATCTAACAAGTCTATAGATACCCGCTAACCATCCGCCTAACCAATGATAGACGGATGTCCGTTAATTAGGAACAACAGTTATAAAAGTATAATTAACAGATCCATCCTCCTCCTCGATTACCAACGAGGAAGCGGACGAACAACCCCCATCATCCGTTGGTAGTTTTATTAACCATTCCATGAGTATTGCTCTATTTACTAGTCAAGTACTTAGTCAAATTAAAAGCGGTACTTTAGTTATACTTGTCTGCGAGAAACTGTGCTCCAAGTCATCCATAACCGTGGACACGGCTTTCAGAAAGATTTACCCTGCAGGGGTGCATGAATAGCAACACACACTCGATCAACCTCGGAAAAACCAACTCAAAACCCAACGAGGCATTCACGACAAAGCGATCACATGATTCAGTAATATTTCAGGGGGCCACCCCATTAAGCTACCCGCAACGAAGTTGGCCGGCTCCGAGACGGACCCAAGGTTTGTGTCAATGGCTGTAAACGACTGGGAACCCAAAAGTGTGACTGGGCTTGTCGATACCGCGAAAACATTCCACGATCCAAAACAGTACAGGTGCTCCACACACAATCTTAATAAAGCAGTAACATGGCATAAGTTCAGGATAGTAATAAATCCCCCAAACTACTTTGTGGCCCCAAGAAATAAGAATGAATCAAGCTCTGGCTCAGGGGGGTCCATAAGGCCTCCCGGATGTGGATAGTGCGAATAGTCAAGGAACAGGAATCAAGTAATCGGGGTCCTACGGGACACAAGTGAGCATGAAAACCAAATAGCAGATATTGCTCACAGGTGCCTCTTTCATTAGTTATCCCATTACTACTCCGGTTAAGTTGATTAGGTACCTCGTTATTCATCAGGCACTCACATACCCTACACATGTTTTTCTACGACTCGCATGGCTCAAACAACTCCTGTAGTAATGGCTCATGGGATGGGGGAACAAGCTTCGGTGGGGTTTAAAGTAAAGGCTATGCAGTACTTGGGATTCAATTTAATGCAATCGCGACTCAGTGATGCAAGAATAAGATAGAGGCAATAGGTACTGTATGTATGCAAGCATGTGGTAGTGCTTGCCTGGCAGCTCAGTTGAAACGAGAGATGGATCTGGGTAATACTCCTGTGATTTCTGGTAATTCTCCTGTTGGGCGTCTATTCGAAGAAGAACCAAACAAACAAGGGCCAACATAAATAAAGTGCACAAACATTTGAATTAAAATGCATCAAGCAAACAAGCATGCCATGATGAATGGTGCACAATGTACATGGCATTAAAGTAGCATGGCAAAGGTGAGGTGTGGATACAAGAAATAAAGCATTTTATTATTTATTTAACCAAGTTTTATTGTCATAAACAGTTCAGATTTTTAATAATGACATGATGCATGCTTCAATTCAGAACAAGGACTGTATAGATAGAACGGGCTCGTCGCGCTGATCGAAAACATTTTACACTCAGGCAAACCCAGCCCCAGTCGCTGATGAGTGGGACCAACGGACTGGGCCACACGCTCAGGGAAAAATCCTTTTACACCGCGGGCTAGCCTAGCTGTAGCGAATGAGAGGCGGGGCCAGCGGGCTAGGGCCCATGTGACAGCGGCGGAACCCGCAGAGGCTGTTAGGTGGTTTCGCACTGGACCACGGGTTGGTGTGCTAAAACTGTGGGGGCGTTTTTGCAAACTGGATGGGGAGGCTGACTGGTGGGCTCGGTTGGATCGCAGGTTTAGAAAACAAAAGGCTGGGGTTTTTTTGGCAAAGTGCGCGGCGGCACTGTTCTTCTTTTTCCTCGATCTGACGCCTGACGGAAAAACAGCGCGCGGCGCGGAATGGTGACTCGATCTGGGGATCTGGCGTGCGCGCTAAGGGGCAGAACTAGTGCGGCTGGGCTAGGGGAGTTGATAGGAGGGTGGTTGGGGTCTAGGTATGCCGCTGCGCGACGCTGCGACGAGCGGACGCAGCGACCGCCGGCGCGCAGAGGGTGTTCGGTGAAACAAACGGCGTGACCGGAGGGTGTATGCGAGGGGGAGGATGTCAGGGCGGTGGAGCAGCTCACCGCGAGTTCATCGGCGGTGTCAGATCGAGGAGAGGTGCGGCGGATCGTCGACGAGGCTGGCGGCCGGAGGTCTAGGGTTTGCGTCGGGCGGCACTGGTTTCAGCGGTTCTGGGGTTCCTCCGCCTCGACGGCGCGTCCAGGGCGAAGCAGGGGGGTCTCCTCAGTCTCCTCGACCACATCCACGACGAGCTTGCCGGCTGGAACGAGGGGACGACGGTGGTACTGGCGGTGAGCGGCGGCAGGATCTGGCGACGGTGAAGAGGAAGGAGAGGAGAGGCAGGGCTTGGGGTGGATCTGGTCAGGCAGAAGAGTCGTGGGGAAGGAGGCAAAGCGTGGGAGAGGGAGGAGAGGGTGCCGTGTGGGCTCGGGGTAGATAAAGGTGGCTTCGGCCACCTTTTTCCATCCTCCCTCACGTGCTTGTCGTGCACGGCCAGGGCAGGGCAGGCTAGGGTGGAGCTGCCAGGTGGGGACGGCGTGGGTGGAGCAGCTGGGTGGGGCTAGCTCGGCAGGGAGAGGAAAAGAGAGGAGAGGGAAGACTCGGGTGAGCTAGGTTAGGGTTAGCTTAGAGAGGGGGCTCGGTTTAGCTTGGCTTGGGGTAGGTGGGGTGGTAGCTGAGGTGTGGGACCAGGAAGAGAGAGGATGGCTAGGTTAGGAGCCAGCATGGTAGAGAGAGGGAGAGGTGAGAGAGGTGTGGTAGGGGATAGGGTTTAAGTAGAACTAGGTTTAGAGGAAATTAGAGAGAGAAAGCTAGGTTAGGTTTTGATTAGGTGGTTAGATTTTAAAACTTGTTTAAAGATCAACCGAAGAGGTAAAAGTGAGGGCTTTGAATTATCATGAGATGAGGTGAAGGAGTAACCAAGAAAAAGAGAAAGAAAAAGATGTATGGGAGGAAGGCCTCATTTGAATCATGCATGGAGAAAAATAAAAGAAAAGGTGTTGATGAGTACATGGGAATGATGGAGAGAGATGGACATGATTCCATAAAGGAAGAATCACTTAGACCAAGAGGAAAGCAAATGGCTAAAGGTGGTGGTGCTCTTGCATGGACCATGCAAAATAATTAATGCCATGTTTTATTTTGTGAAAACAATAATAATAATAATATGGCATTATTCTTATGCATTCAAAAGAAGTGGAATAAAGGCCAAGCAAAAGGAATTATACAATTAGATCCACCCCAACCCACATGAGCTAGAATAAATATCAAAAGAAAAAGAAATACAAGCTCATGGGTAATGGGATGGTGAATTATAAGGTGGAGACAAGAAAGGTGATGGAGTTGAATAAAAGATATGCCCCCAACTCAACTTGGGCATTTAAACAATATATCAATAACCAAATACAATATCAAGAGGCAAATACAATTAATAATGCATATGAGAGAAGAACCAAAAGAAAAGGGTTTTATATGATGCTCAAATGCAAGGTGGCATGATGACATGAGCAAGATATAATTATGATGCAACAATTATATATAGGAAGTAGCCATTATATTACTAGACCAAGTAGCATTACCATTGTTAGACAATTGGGATGCTACAACTCTCCCCCACTAAATAGGAATCTCGCCCCGAGATTCTAAGAAGAAGAAGAAGAATCAAAGAGGGTAGGATACTTGGCACGGAGCTCGTCTTCACGTTCCCAAGTGGCTTCATCAACGGAATGGTGCGACCACTGCACCTTGCAGAACTTGATGGACTTGTTGCGAGTCCTTCTTTCTGCGACTTCAAGAATTTTTATGGGGTGTTCTTGATAAGACAGATCTTCTTAGAGATTAATGAGTTCATGGTCCACGGTCCTGCCGGGATCCTTGAAGCACTTCTTGAATTGAGAGATGTGGAAAACATCATGGACTTTGAGTTGATCAGGGAGCTCAAGAGCATAAGCAACTTCGCCTCTTCTTCCACGAATTTTGAAAGGACCGATGTATCTAGGATCCAGTTTTCCTTTGATACCAAAGCAGTGCGTGCCCCTCATGGGAGTGACACGAAGGTAAACGAGATCACCAGGGACATACTCCATGTCCGTGTGTTTCCTGTCATAATTGCTCTTCTGGCGACTTTGAGCAATCTTCAGATTTTCAAGAATGATGTGAACTTTCTCCTCCGCTTGAGTTACAATGTCGGGGCCAAACAATATTCTTTCACGTTCGCCTGACCAACCAATCGGAGTTCTGCATTTGCGACCATAGAGAGCCTCAAATGGTGCCATCTTTAGACTTTTCTGGAAACTGTTGTTGTAAGAGAATTCAGCATAAGGAAGACATTCTTCCCACTTCATGCCGAAAGAGATAACACAAGCACGGAGCATATCTTCTAGAATCTGATTGATCCTTTCAACTTGTCCTTGCGACTGAGGGTGGTAAGCTGTGCTGAAGTTTAATTTTGTTCCCAAAGCATTTTGGAAACTTCCCCAGAACTTGGAAGTGAAGATGCTTCCATGGTCTGAACTGATCTCAAGAGGAACCCCATACAGAGGGACAATTATGTTGATATAGAGCTC
The DNA here is from genome assembly GCA_910589775.1 of Avena eriantha. Lineage (NCBI taxonomy): Eukaryota > Viridiplantae > Streptophyta > Magnoliopsida > Poales > Poaceae > Avena > Avena eriantha. The sequence goes on from CAJUXJ010001430.1 coordinate 11,087, forward strand.
AGCCAACTGAATTGCAGAAATTGTTTCCTTGACTGGAAAGAAGTGAGCTACTTTGGAAAGCCTGTCAATGACAACAAAGATTGCATTGTTACCCTTCTGCGACCTTGGAAAACCAGTGATGAAGTCCATCTCTACTTTCTCCCATTTCCATTCCATAGGTTTCAATGGCTGTAGAGGACCGGAAGGTTTCTGATGGACAGCTTTAACTCCGTGACAAACATCACACTCCGAGACATACTTGGCACAATATCGTTTCAACCCAGAACACCAATATTGTGTTTTCAAGTCCATGTACATCTTAGTGCTGCCAGGGTGGATAGAAAGAACAGAATCATGCGCCTCCTTGAGAACTTGCTCTCTTAAACCCGGGTAGTTCGGAACAAACATCCGGTGTTCAAAGAAAAGAGTGCCTTGGTCGTCAACGTGGAAAGACTCATACTTCGGAAGCTGAATGTTGGAGATGATCTTTTTAGTGTAACGATCACCAAGCTGAATGGAGCGAACTTTTTCTTCCAAGAGAGGTGTTGCTAGAAGGTTTGGAAGATACCCTTGATCCATAATTTCAAGGTTTAGCTTGCGGAATTCCTCGCACAAGAGAGGTTGTTGTTCTTCCACCATGAGATTGTTGACATAAGCTTTTCGGCTGAGAGCATCGGCCATGACATTGGCTTTGCCTGGGGTGTAGTTGATGGTCAAATCGAAATCATTGATTGTTTCAATCCACCTCCTCTGACGAAGGTTGAGATCAGGCTATGTGACGATATACTTCAGACTCTTGTGATCTGAAAAGATCTCACAACGGTTGCCAAGCAAGTAATGCCTCCATACTTTCAAAGCAAAGACAACTGCTGCAAGTTCGAGGTCATGTGTAGGATAGTTGATCTCATGCGTCTTTAACTGACGAGATGCATAAGCAACAACTTGTTTTTCTTGCATAAGGACCGCACCCAATCCTTGCAATGATGCGTCACAGAATATCTGGAAAGGCTTTGATGTATCTGGAGGAACTAAGACTGGTGTGGAAGTGAGCTTCTCTTTGAGTGTTTCAAAGCTTGCTTGACATGCAGGAGTCCAAAGGTATTTGTTGCCTTTCTTGAGGAGATCGGTAAGAGGCTTCACAATCCTCGAGAAATTTTGAACGAATCGACGGCAGTAACTGGCCAAACCAAGGAAACTCCGGACTTCTTTGACATTTATGGGTGGAAGCCAGTCCATAATTGTCTTAATAGTTTCTGCGTTGACGGCAATGCCCTTGGCTGAGATGACGTGACCAAGATAGGTGACTTGAGGCAGCCAAAACTCACACTTGGAGAACTTTGCATACAAGCGGTTCTCACGAAGCTTGTTTAGGACACACCGAAGGTGTTCTTCATGTTCTTCCTTTGACTTCGAATAGACTAGAATTTCATCCAGATAGACCAGAACGAACATATCAAGATACTCCATGAAAACCGAGTTCATAAGCCTCGAGAAGGTGGCAGGTGCATTGGTGAGACCGAAAGACATGACCGTGTACTCGTACAGGCCATAGCGGGTGGTGAAAGCTGTCTTAGGAACATCTTCCTTGCAAATCTTGATTTGATGATAACCAGTTCTCAAATCAAGTTTAGAGAATACCACAGCTCCAGCTAGCTGATCGAAGAGATCATTAATCCGCGGAAGGGGATATTTATTCTTGATTGTTTTAGCATTGAGTGCCCGATAGTCAACACAAAGTCTATCAGTCTTGTCTCGCTTCTTCACAAAGATGGTTGGACTACCCCAAGAAGAAGTACTGTGCTGAATGAAACCCAACTTATCTTGTTCATCCAACTGACATTTGAGTTCAGCCAACTCAGCAGGACCCATTTTATAAGGCCGCTTGGAAATAGGAGCGCTACCAGGTTCAAGTTCAATGACAAACTCAACCTCACGATCCGGAGGCATACCTGGCAACTCTTCAGGAAAGACATCTGGGAACTCACAGACTACAGGAACACTCTGAATACCTTCCATAGCATCATCATTCAGAGCCGCCAAAGAGTAAAGCTGAATTGCAGGAGTCAGACTTGGAGAATAGACTATATGGCCTTCAGGAATTTTCAGAGAAACCGAACGTTCAACACAATCAATCACAGCTGCATTTGCTGTTAACCAATCCATGCCCAAGATAACATCAATATTAGAATTGCCCAGAATAATTAAGGAAGCCAGAAACGAAGAACCACCAATCTCAATTTGATTGTTATTTTAGAAGATGCCATTGTTGCTCCAGGAGAAAGGACCATTAAACGCTTGGGGAGAGGATCCATAGATAACCCATTCCTATCAGCAAAACTCGTAGAGACAAAAGAATGCGATGCGCCAGAATCAAACAACACTCGTGCAGAAACTGAGTTAACAGGAAGCATACCCATCACAACTCCAGATGCATGCTCAGCTTGAGCGACGTTGACACAGTTGGTGTTGGAGATATGCCCAAGAGGCAATAATAAAGTGGTTATTATTATATCTTTATGTTTATGATAAATGTTTACATCCCATGCTATAATTGTATTATTAGGAAACACTAATACATGTGTGTTTTGTAAACATAAAAGAGTCCCTAGTAAGCCTCTTGTTGAACTAGCTTGTTGATTAATTGATGATCATGGTTTCCTGATCATGGACATTGGATGTGATTAATAACAAGGTTATATCATTAGGAGAATGATGTAATGGACACACACCCATAGTAAGCGTAGCATAAGATCAAGTCATTAAGTTCGTATTGCTGTAAGCTTTCAAATACATAGTAACCTAATCCTTCGACCATGAGGTTGTGTTAATCACCATCACCGGATGGGTACTTTGATGACATCAAACACCGCTTCGTAACTGGGTGGTCATAAAGATGTCATTGGGTATTCTGAAAGTATGTGTTGAAGCGCATGGACCAAGATTGGGATTTGTCCATCCATATGACGGATAGATATGCTCTGGGCCCTCTCGGTGGAATGTCATCTAATTAGCTTGCAAGCATGTGACTGGGTCACAAGGGATGACATATCACGGAACGAGTAAAGAGTACTTATCAGTAACGAGGTAGAACTAGGTATGGAGATGCCGACGATCAAACCTCGGATAAGTATAGTATCGCGAGACAAAGGGAATTAGTTTCGTATGTAAGTGGTTCAATCGATCGCGAAGTCATCATTGAGTATGTGGGAGCCATTATGGATCTCCAGGTCCCGCTGATGGTTATTGATAGGAGATGTGTCTCTATCATGTCTACATATTCACGAACCGTAGGGTGACACATTTAAGGTTCGAAGTTGTTTTAAGTAGATATGGAATATGCGTTGGAGACCGAATGTTGTTCAGAGTCTCGGAATGGATCCGGGACATCACGAGGAGATCCGGAATGGTCCGGAGAATAAGATTCATATATTGGGGATCATTTTCTAAGTTAGGAAATGTTCTGGAGTGTTTGTATGGAGATTCTAGAAGGTTTCGGAATGTTCTGGAAGGTTCTAGAAGATATCTTGGAGTTTGCTTGAAAATCAAGATAGGGATCAAGGAGTCCTGGTGGGTCAAGACACGGATTCGTGGGGGAGGTGGACTCCTCCCACCTCCCCAAATTCGTTGGCCATAGAGGAGGGGAGTCCTACAAGGACTCCCCCTCCCCAGGCGCGCCTCCTCCCCTTAAATAGAAGGGCAGGGGCGCCCCCTCCAAGCCAAGCTCTCATAACGTCCAATCTCTGCCGCCTCTCTCCTCCACCATCTTCTGCACAGGCATAGGCGAAGCCCTGCAGAATTCTCTACTCCACCACCACCACCACGCCGTCGTGCTGCTGGGATTCCGTGGAGAAGATCTACTACCTCCGCTGCTCGCTGGAACGGGGAGATGAAGGTCTGCTTCGACTCCGCACGTGTGATCGACTGCGGAAGCGCTGCCAAAACATGGCGCCGGAAGGATCGTCTGCTTGACCAAGGGCGGAAGCGCTGCTGGAACGCGACGCCGGAAGGATCGTCCACACGATCTTGAGATCGGCAAGTGATCGACTACATCAACCATGAGATCTAATCTCGTTAACGCTTTCGGATCTACGAGGGTTAGTTCCTATCTATCTCGTTGCTCATGTCTAATAGATTAGATCTTGGCTTTTATCTAGATTGGATCTAGGTTTTGTTCGTTCTTGCGGTAGAAATTTTTTGTTTTCCATGCTACGAACCCATCAGTGGTATCAGAGCCGTATCTACGCGTAGATCTGTTGCACGAGTAGAACACAATGATGTTGTGGGCGTTGATGCTTTTGTTGTCGGTGTCTTAGCGTGTACTTTGCATCTTGCGGCATGGTGGGATGAAGCGGCTCGGGCTAACATTACATGTCATCGCACACGAGACTTGCTCCACGCTTGACGTGCAACTTGCTTTGCACAAGTGGCTTTGCGGGTGTCTGTCTCTCCCACCATAGTTAAGATTCAATTTACAATGAGCATCTGACAACACTTGTATCAACGTTGTGGTTCTTGTTCGTAGGTAAGATCGGTCTTATGCGAAAGCCCCAAACCACGTAAAACATGCAAAGAAAATTAGAGGCGTCTAACTTGTTTTTGCAGGGGTTTTGTGATGTGATATGGCCATCATGTGATTATGATTATATTTGATGTATGCAATGATCCTTGTTGTAATATGGCAACCGGCAGGAGCCTAATGGTTGTCTTTAAATTTTGTTTAAGACCTGCGTGTCTATTCATCATATAATAGCTTTATTCCAAGTAGTTGTAATAGTTACTGTTGGTGATGGACAACCATGAAGCGGCGCCACGGACCTTGACGCAATGCTGGTGATGATGGAGATCATGTCCGTGCTTTGGAGATGGAGATCAAAGGCGCAAGAAGAAAGGGCCATATCATATCACACTAATTACGAATTGCCTGTGATGTTAATCCTTTATGCATCTTGTATTGCTTAGATCGCGACGGTAGCATTATAAGATGATCCCTCTCACTAAATATCAAGTAATAAAGTGTTCACCCTTAGTTGGCACCGTTGCTAAGACTCGTCGTTTCGAAGCATCTCGTGATGATCGGGTGTGATAGACTCTACGTGTGCATACAACGGGTGCAAGCCAAATTTGCACATGCAGAAACTAAGGTTAACCTTGACGAGCCTAGCATGTACAGACACGGTCTCGGAACACGGAATACCGAAAGGTAAAGCATGAGTCATATGGATGATATGATGAACATGTTGATTGTTCGCCTTTAAAGCTACATCATCTCACGTGATGATCGGACTTGGTGTAGTGGATTTGGTTCGTGTCATCACTAAAACAACTTGAGGGATGTTGTTTTGAGTGGGAGTTCATTTATAATTTGGATTAGTCGAACTCAATTTATCATAAACAGAATCAAAGTGAATTTGCATAGTTTGTTGTAGTCATTGGCATCCGTTCACCACCTTACGCTTAGTTATAGTTGAGATAGTGGAACTATAGAAATTCTGGATATTTACTTTACGAACTGGTATCGTATTGTTTTGAATGTCAATTTAAAGTTTATAAGTCCTATTGCAAACTTTCAGCAAACTCTATTTACTCCATGAAGTTTAATAAGTAGTATTAAATCAAGAGTAAGAATTCCAATGTTAGTATCTAAAGTATCATGTTTGCCTCCATGATTATTGATATTCAAAAGATTGTTTTTAATATCAAGTTTATCTAAGAGCTGAAAGCAATGTTTTAGAAACCATCATATGTGAAAGGTATTGAGATATCTAAAACAATGTGTTGGTTACAACATGATAGAGTATACGTCCTCATATTTGATGAGAATTTGTGAAGGTTGGAGACGCTAGTCGTCCTAATCTTCCAAAGGTTTTGAAAAAGAAACATTATACTCGCAATTCACCTTTATAAGCTATAGCAGCTTGATCATGAAAGTTGTCATGATAAGGATGAATAGAAGATGTAAGTAAAATGTTTACTACACTAAAAGATTACTAAAGAATGGAATTTTGAAAGAATGCCAAACATTTGATGATGGTGATCCACTTCAAAGTGCAAGTCCAAAGGTATTAGTATTTGACTATATACGCTTTGTACTATGTGTCATGTGAATGACACCACTATTGATGTTGATAGATTCTTTTAAAAGAAAAGAAATTGCTGAAAGAGAATCTATAAAATATTTGACAGAAAATAAAAGGTTGGAGATGTCCAAATTAGGCATATAGAAGATATACATGTTATGGTTGTATTCCTTGCTTGTTAAACAATGTGGTTCTCCGGTATTGGATACCGAATTGGTTGGTATGAAGTGTCATACAGGACAACACAATTCATGAACTGCAATGGCCTAAGTAACTAGCAAGAGAATATGTGATGATGTTCATCGAAAACAAATAAGGTGTTATTGTGTTTTTCGTTGACATCAAACCTAGCCTTCAAGATTTGTTATTTTGTTCCGGTATTACGAGAACAATGGTTGTTCAAATAATTACCGTATTCCATAAAGGATGGATGAACTTTTACAAGTATGGTAGGAGAAATCACATCCATAAACACTATTGCTAAAATGTCGCAAGACAAATGATTGAAAGATCACTTGCGAAGTGACACCGCCGTTTAAATTATATTGAAAGGGATACATGAAGAAACTCCATGTTGATGGATTTTTGGAGTCTTTGATTTGGATCAAATGACGCTTGTGATAACTTCCTGGAGATAATTAAAACTCCGTTCGTAGGCCAAAAGAGGAACGGACGACTAACTGATTGGAATTTGTACATATTGATGTATATAGTCCATTATGTGTAGTCGTGGGCGATGGATTTCAACTTCATATGCTTTCTCCGAAGATTTGAGTGAGTATATATATATACTTACTCAATAAGGAAGAAGTATGAAACATTTGAAAAATGTTCAAAGACTTTCAAGATGAAGTGGAAAATCATTGTAACAAGAAAATAAAAGAGTTTATGATTGGATCATAAAGAAAGATGTTTGAGTTACAAGTTTAGCAAAACACCTAAGATTTGAGGAATCGTTCCATGGATTTGCATTTCCCAAAACACCATAGGAGTATGGAGTGTTCAAGATATGTAATGAAACCTTGTTTGACATGGTAAGATCAAAGGTGTCATTTATAAAACTGCCATTATGTTTTTAAAGATTAAAGCTTTAGTGAATACCGCTTTTACACTGAAAAGAGCACCATCATGATCCATTGAAATGACACCATATAAGTCATGGTTTGGGATAAAACCCAAATTGTCTTTTCTTAAAATTTTGGTATTATGCATAAGTAAAATGTTTACAACCAAAGTCGGATAAGCACGTCTTTGTAGGTTATCCCAAAGAATTTGTTGGGAATTTCTCCATAACACTGAGGACAAAAGAGTTTGTTACTTGGAACGTCAAGTCTCTTGTGAAAGCATTTTTCGTGAAAAGTTAAGTGGGAGGACAATAGAACTTTAATAAGGTTGTTGAACCTTAGCTATATGTGCTAAGTAGCGCAGCGCCGGAAAGTGTCCCGGTGACGGCCACAATGCTCATGGCTCTCGTGATTACAAAAGGTGTGATCTCGGAGATTAGAGTTCCTATAGAACCATGTGGGTCGGTAAGAATCAAATAGTAAGATTTGATAAGCAAGTAGTTATTGTTTTGACAATGATGAACCGACTACATGCAAAGAAGCGATGATGGGCCCTGACTCCATAAAATGACTAGAAGTCATGGAATCCGTGATAGCATCCATACACGAGAAATCAAGTTTCTGAACTTTGAAGACCCTCCGGAAAGGCGTGAAGCCTATCGGTCGTGTTTGGATCTATAAAGAAATAGACATGGATGTTTCAAATCTATGAAATAGTCGACATGTCGGAAAGAGTTTACGACAATGTTCAAGGAATTGACTATGATAAGATTTGATCTTTCATAGCGATATTTAGTCTGGACGGATTAATGTAGCAACCACTACATATATTTTGGTATATGGTAGTTGAACAAACAAAACAAGTTCTTCTAATAGAATGGTTACCTAGGACGTGTACATGACGCGATCCAAAGGGTTTTGTTAATTCAAAGGATGCTAAAAGAGTATGCAAAACTTCAATAGTTGAAGTAAGCATAGCGGAGTTGGAATCTTCACCATGATGAAACTGTTAAAATAGTTTAAATTCATCGGAGATGATGAAGATGCTTGCATTTGCAAGAAATTAAGTGGGAGCGCTGAGACATATTTCTAATACATTATGTAGAGGACATATTGTTGATTGGAAATGATGTATCTTGTATTGACACAGGTTAAGAATTTCATTTTGATGAAAGACTTAGGCATAACCCAAGAATTAGGCATCAATGTCTATATGGATAGATTGAGGCGCTAATATGGTTTTTCCAAATGTACATAGATAAGATGTTGAATGAGTTCAATATAGAAACAACAAGAAAGGTTCTTGATGCACGGAAAGGACTGAATCAAGATTCGAGTGTGTTGACACGAGATTCAAGTGTTTTGACACTTGGTGAAATTACAAGAATATTTTGATCAATCATTCTTTGAGATGTACACATCCAGATATGTCCTATGCTCTAAATGTTATGAGCATATACCAGAATGATTCATAAGATGATCATTGGACAATAGTAAAGATATTCTTATGAGCTTTGGAAGAACTAAGAATATATTATTTATATAGTGGTGACAAATGGTTCATTGTAAATTGTTACATTAAAACTAGTTTTGTCACAAGTTAAGTTTATCTCAATTTATACTATGGGTAGCACAATGTAATGGAAAGGATGTTCCATGATGGATTTGGATGAGTTCCAAAGTTAAAGACATTGTGACGGATACTACAACAAAAGGCTAAGTATATAAACTGCTGTAGTAGCAGCAAAGGATGGCATTTGTGTTAAGTAGTTTGTTATCAAACTAGGTGTGGTTCAAAGTAGGCTAATACTATGAAGATATATTGTGTGACAATTATATCAACATATTTTGAGCCGAAGGAACTAAAGGTATCACCAAAGGACCAAATTTATACAATGCCATCTCATTGGAGAATGAGTAATGCGTAGAGACGCAAGGACATGCAAATACACACGGACCTGGAAGTGTCAGATCCGAAGATTATGTTTACCACTAGCAATAGTGTTTATACAACACCAGAAAGCCATAGGTGTTGAATGCACAAGTTTTTAACTAGATTATTGACTCTAGTGCAAGTGGGAGACTGTTGGAGATATGCCCAAGAGGCAATAATAAAGTGGTTATTATTATATCTTTATGTTTATGATAAATGTTTACATCCCATGCTATAATTGTATTATTAGGAAACACTAATACATGTGTGTTTTGTAAACATAAAAGAGTCCCTAGTAAGCCTCTTGTTGAACTAGCTTGTTGATTAATTGATGATCATGGTTTCCTGATCATGGACATTGGATGTGATTAATAACAAGGTTATATCATTAGGAGAATGATGTAATGGACACACACCCATAGTAAGCGTAGCATAAGATCAAGTCATTAAGTTCGTATTGCTGTAAGCTTTCAAATACATAGTAACCTAATCCTTCGACCATGAGGTTGTGTTAATCACCATCACCGGATGGGTACTTTGATGACATCAAACACCGCTTCGTAACTGGGTGGTCATAAAGATGTCATTGGGTATTCTGAAAGTATGTGTTGAAGCGCATGGACCAAGATTGGGATTTGTCCATCCATATGACAGATAGATATGCTCTGGGCCCTCTCGGTGGAATGTCATCTAATTAGCTTACAAGCATGTGACTGGGTCACAAGGGATGACATATCACAGAACGAGTAAAGAGTACTTATCAGTAACGAGGTAGAACTAGGTATGGAGATGCCGACGATCAAACCTCGGATAAGTATAGTATCGCGAGACAAAGGGAATTAGTTTCGTATGTAAGTGGTTCAATCGATCGCGAAGTCATCGTTGAGTATGTGGGAGCCATTATGGATCTCTAGGTCCCGCTGATGGTTATTGATAGGAGATGTGTCTCTATCATGTCTACATATTCACGAATCGTAGGGTGACACACTTAAGGTTCGAAGTTGTTTTAAGTAGATATGGAATATGCGTTGGAGACCGAATGTTGTTCGGAGTCTCGGAATGGATCCGGGACATCACGAGGAGATCCGGAATGGTCCGGAGAATAAGATTCATATATTGGGGATCATTTTCTAAGTTAGGAAATGTTCTGGAGTGTTTGTATGGAGATTCTAGAAGGTTTCGGAATGTTCTAGAAGGTTCTAGAAGATATCTTGGAGTTTGCTTGAAAATCAAGATAGGGATCAAGGAGTTCTGGTGGGTCAAGACACGGATTCGTGGGGGAGGAGGACTCCTCCCACCTCCCCAAATTCGTTGGCCATAGAGGAGGGGAGTCCTACAAGGACTCCCCCTCCCCAGGCGCGCCTCCTCCCCTTAAATAGAAGGGCAGGGGCGCCCCCTCCAAGCCAAGCTCTCATAACGTCCAATCTCTGCCGCCTCTCTCCTCCACCATCTTCTGCACAGGCATAGGCGAAGCCCTGCAGAATTCTCTACTCCACCACCACCACCACGCCGTCGTGCTGCTGGGATTCCGTGGAGAAGATCTACTACCTCCGCTGCTCGCTGGAACGGGGAGAGGAAGGTCTGCTTCGACTCCGCACGTGTGACCGACTGCGGAAGCGCTGCCGAAACGTGGCGCCGGAAGGATCGTCTGCTTGACCAAGGGCGGAAGCGCTGCTGGAACGCGATGCCGGAAGGATCGTCCACACGATCTTGAGATCGGCAAGTGATCGACTACATCAACCACGAGATCTAATCTCGTTAACGCTTTCGGATCTACGAGGGTTAGTTCCTATCTATCTCGTTGCTCATGTCTAATAGATTAGATCTTGGCTTTTATCTAGATTGGATCTAGGTTTTGTTCGTTCTTGCGGTAGAATTTTTTTGTTTTCCATGCTACGAACCCATCAGTTGGCACGAGCAACCGTAGACCCAGGCTTGGTGTTGATGTTGAGAGCCCGAGGTGGAGGTGCACGAATCATAGGAGCACTTGCCGCAGGTCTTGGAGGTGGTGGTGGAAGAGCTTTGTTGTTCATTGGACAATTCCAGTGCTGATGCCCAGTGTTTCCACAAGTATAGCAAGCACCAGGTGGACGTGGAGCAACGTAACCAGGGACTCCGCCAGCGCTCCGGGGTAGTTGTGGTTGTAGCCCCTGGGAGCCGCAGTGAAGGAGTTTGGTGGCCTTGGTGTGTAGCTTGACGGTCTTAGTGGAGCAGGGAGCGACGGTGGGGTGTTAGGAACCCAGACACGACGCTTAGAAGGAGCTGTCATAGCAGAAGAACTTGCTGTATCACGGCTGTGTTTCTTTGACTCCTCAAACACTTGCCTACTTGCTTCTTCCTGCAGAGCTGTGTGTTGGAGTTCCAGAAAGACGTCGGCCTTGCATGAGTGATTGCATATTTGATGGAAGCATTGAGGCCTTGCCTAAACCACTTTTGCTTCTTCTTGTCATCAAAGATCTCATCGTCACCATAACGAGAAAGGTTCATGAAGTTTCTGATGTAGGTGTTGACATTGTCAGTGCCCTGCTTGAGGTTGAGAAACACTTCCTTCATCCTTTCCATGACAATTTCTGAAATGCCCTAGTGAATTGCTCCCAAGTAGGCTGAAAAACCAGAGAGATCTTCCTTGAGGTAATTTTCCCACCACAGAGCTGCATCTCTCTTCAGAAGGTGAGTGGCACATTTGACCCATTCTTGCTCGGGAACATCCGCAGTCATCAGCAACCTTGACACTTCACGCAGCCAATCATCCGCATCAAGTGGCTGATCAGACACCTCAAATTGGCGTGGGTTGAACTTGAGAAAACTCTTGATGTCTCCTCGCTTGGGAGGTGGAGGTAGAAGAACAAACTCATTCCTCCTCACGCTTTCCTCGAAGCACTGCTGGTTCTGCTGCATAGTGCCCAAAGCATTTGCAATACTTGCCAAAGCAGCCCCAAGTTCGGGTGGTATGTCCTCCTCAGAACGGCGTGGTGGTGCCATCCTGTGATTGATATAAAACACAAGTCAGTACTAAAATGGAGAATGATAATAATCCAAAATAGTACCAAAATGGAATTAACCAATATTAAAGGATGCAATTCACTGAGATGATATTAAAATATCAACAAAGTTCAAGGCAACTAGAAGATATTAAGCATAACGCACACGACTGAACAAGGAGTGTGGTACACAAACTACAAAGAAAAAATTTCCGCAAATTTCGGCATTAAAATACCACTATATGCGCAAAAACACTTCACGAATCAAGATTAGTAACTCTACTAGTTCAGTATGCAAGAGCAAATGATAACAATAGTGGTATGGTCGCGACTCCATCCTGCACTCAAATCATTACTCCGCACATGAATCAGTAAAACACATATCCCAACACCTTCTTCTAAGATGAACCTAAAGATTGGTAACTACGAAAAAGAACACCCCAACAAGATAACGTCGGATAACAAAGAGTAAGATAGATCGCATCGGTATACATCGAATCAGAAAGATCACATCGGTTTATAAAGGCCTGTCGGTATGGAATGTACCAACAGTTGATAACCAAAAGGAAGATAGTGATAACATTTGGATGCAACAGATAGACAAGGAATTCACACACACACACACCCTATGGTACTACGGAACCCAGAACACGTGAATCCTAGTTTGAATTTTTAGAAGAGGATTGAAAACGTTACACTTCCTTACCAGAAAAGGGTGGGTGGGTGGGTAAGAAGAAAAATGGAAGCATTCCTACTCTCACGTTTTGTTTTTCCCTAGTATACATAACTACCAAAATATTTGCTAGACTGACAACGACCATTTTGGCTGAGACCCTGAAGGGCGGGATGGCTCTGATACCAATTGTAACTACCTCAGTAAATTACGCTCTTAGTTACATGCCTGGACGAACAAAAGTGGTTAAAATAGTACGGTGGGGCCTGGGGCCACTCACGGTAGACCTTTCGGCCGTCCTAACCACTTTCAGATCATCGGGACAAGAACGAGCGGCGTAATCGGCAGGCGAAGGGATCAACTACATACACAAGTGAGTATGTATGCAAGCCACATACAACAGTCCTTAGAGCCATTCCATCTAAAAGAAATGGAAATTATTGCAACGCCATACGGCAAGATTCAAATATCCTAGATAGAGATAATGTTTTAGGATAGCTCCTCATACAACAAACATCAGAGTACCAGGCGAAAGCGGAAAACAAAGTCCAAGTACGGATAAAAAGCAAATCGACATAAGATGCCACATAAATAAACACATCCCACCCACAGATCTCACGGATCCCCGTTCCCGGAATCTCTACACCGAGTTATAGTTGCCAACATCATCTATCTCCTCCACCCAGTATCCTTCTTGCGAATATACCTGTTCGTCTGAATCAAACAATTTATCGTGTGAGACCCTAGGGGTACTCAGCAAGTCTTTATGCCACTAAAGGGGACACAACCTGGGGTGACGCAATTGCAGCAAAAGTCTATAGATACCCCCTAACCATCCGCCTAACCAATGATAGAAGGATGTCCGTTAATTAAGAACAACAGTTATAACAGTATAATTAACAGATCCATCCTCCTCCTCGCTTACCAACGAGGAAGCGGACGAACAACCCCCATCATCCGTTGGCAGTTTTATTAACCATTCCATGAGTATTGCTCTATTTACTAGTCAAGTACTTAGTCAAATTAAAAGCAGTACTTTAGTTATACTTGTCTGCGAGAAACTGTGCTCCAAGTCATCCATAACCGCAAATACAATTAATAATGCATATGAGAGAAGAACCAAAAGAAAAGGGTTTTATATGATGCTCAAATGTAAGGTGGCATGATGACATGAGCAAGATATAATTATGATGCAACAATTATATATAGGAAGTAGCCATTATATTAATAGACCAAGTAGCATTACCATTGTTAGACAATTGGGTTGATCCATGTGTGGTTTGTGGAAAGAGCACACATGCAATGACTAGTGGTTGATCCATATGTGGTTTGTGGAAAGAACACACATGCAATGACTCTAGTGGTTGATCCATGTGTGGTTTGTGGAAAGAAAACACATGCAATGAGTCTAGTGGTTGATCCATGTGTGGTTTGTGGAAAGAACACACATGCAATGACTCTAGTGGTGGATCCATGTGTGGTTTGTGGAAAAGAACACACATGCAATGACTCTAGGGGTTGATCCATGTGTGGTTTGTGGAAAGAACACACATGCAATGACTCTAGTGGTTGAGCCATGTGTCGTTTGTGGAAATAACACACATGCAATGACCACTGGTGGATCCATGTGTGGTTTGTGGAAAAGAACACACATGCAATGACTCTACTGGTTGATCCATGATTGTTTGTGGAAATAATACCCATGCAATGACTCTAGTGGTTGATCCATGTGTGGTTTGTGACAAGAACACACATGCAATGACTCTAGTGTTGGTTTTAGTATAAGAACACACATGCAATGACTCTAGTGGTTGATCCATATGTGGTTTGTGGAAAGAACACGCATGCAATGACTCTAGTG
>CAJUXJ010001432.1:0-17919 GCA_910589775.1 Avena eriantha
CTAGCTCAAATAAAACAGCGGAAACTAATAAAACTTGAGTCCATCAACGCCTCAGGCTAGCTGCGTGAAGACCCGCGATCCCTACGCACCTTTCAATCTTCGGATTCTGCACATAAGACGTGCAGCCATAAGTTTGGGTCAATACTTTGAATGTATTGGCAAATTACACCAAGGAAGGAACAAGACTAACTCTACATGCAAGGCTAGAGTAGGCTTTGGGGTTTATTTGCGTAAAGCCAATTTTATTTAGTTATCAATGTAATGGAAAGAGGAAGAAAGTTTTCCCTACTTTGTAAACTTTGATAAATAGTAATAGGGTCAAATGGAACACGAGGATATTACTCACCAAGTGCCCAATCAACCTAACACTTGATATTACACACCAGGTGACACTTGGATTTACGCACCAAGTTACTTGGATATGACACACCAAGTTCCCAAATTCCCACCTATTAGCGATATTACGCACGCCATAGGGTTTGAAAAACTTTTGTTTGAAAAGAGAGAGGAAGATCTTCAGAGGCTCCATCCTTCAGATGCTCAAAGTGTTCTTTTCCGTGAACTCGGCTGATCGATCAGATTGCAATACTCTCGAGAGGTTGTGCACTTTCCCCACAATCCACGATCAAGTCCTTTTACAGACAAGACCATGGCGAAGCCTTCCCTTAGTAGCCCCTCTACCAGCTGGATCCAACCGTGCCAAGAACCTCCAAATGTTGGTACCCCGGTGAGGTTTCCCACTAAGTACTAAGCCAAGACAGAGCCCATATGTATTGTGGGTTGCACGGGAAGGCTTCTGAATTCTGAAACATGGCAGACTTCTTTGATTCCTGGGCGGCCGTCCTCCACCAAAATCTCACTCGTTGTCCCGACAACCATTCCGCCCAGAAGAAAACTTAGTTTTATTTTGAAGGGGTTTTGGAGAAGAAAGTTCGCTCGAGAGAGCTATCATACTTAGAAAATTCTTGAGTCTTTCGAACCCTCCCAACGGTATTTGATATATATATAGCATAGCAAGCAATACTTAGCAAAACAGGGGGAACCTATTAGGACGGAAAATCCTAAGTATAAAGCTACTCATGGCATACTACAAAACCGCACTTGCAAAAATAGTAATAAGAAAGCTACTGAAAACCTACACATGCATACTACAAGATTTTGAAGAGTAAAACATGCATAGTCAAAAACTGGGACATAACATGAACAAGTGGTGTAACTTGCCTTGATCCGAGCAGCAATCTACAACAACAATACTCCTCAGCGCACTCCGAGCAATCTAACGAAGCAAACAAGGATCCAATCACAATTTGCACAAAACAAGTCACGAAGTCAAATATGCATGCATGCAACATGGTAATATGCAAGGGTGGGTTTGATTTCGGCCAAGGGTCTTAACCAGGGTGTTGTTGAGTTGGGGATGTCATTAGAATCGATTTCCCCACAGATTTTAGGTATTTTGGATAAAACCCTAATTAACCAGGCTTGAAACTAGATCTACAGCTCTAATCTATCTCGAAACAGATCTAACGCCCTAAGCAAGATATGATAATTTTCTACAGAAGGTATTGTCAAAACAAGGCCAACGCAACAAGAATCAACTAAAACGGAGTTAGGGATAATTTTCTAGAATTAAATACTCTAATCTAAACTTTTAACTCTACTGCAAGATTGCCGTGGCAAAATAGTAATATTATTGTAGATCTGTGTTCTACTCGAAAATATGAATCCAACGGTATATTATACGCAATTTTTGGACTAATAATCTAATTTCTATGAATTTTACAAGATTACAGCTATAATCTGCAATTTAAATTCGAACGGAATATTCCAGAGAATATTCCGCTGACTGGACAGGTTGACCGTGCAGGCTGACTGGGACTAGATGCTGACCTGACGACGACGTGGCGGTGACAAGGCAACTGATCGGGACGATTGAATCTCGACCGTCGGGATGAGATCCGGTGGCTAGAAGAGAAGTTGGCTCAAAATAGACCCGATTTTGCCTAACAAAGGACTAGAAGTAGATCTGTGTTAGAGAGATAAATCCGTAGGTAAAATCGAAAAACTTTGAACATGAAAGTTGTGGAGGATGATTAGATCTACCTTTTCACCAAAGGGATTTGGATTCCAAGAAACGAGCGCGAGTAGATCTTGAAATTACGCCATCAGATCTGAAATATTGCGTTCGAAATTCTCCGGCTGTGGTGGATGAAAAGAGGTGAGGTTTGTCGGAATTGAAAGATTTCGACGAGATCTACAACTTTCGTGTTGAAGCCGAAGGCAGCCGACGAAGTTTAGATGGGTTTAGAAGCGAAATACGATTCGGTGGTGTGTAGATTCGGGATTTCGGGAAGGAGAAGTGTTATAGCTGTGGCTCCGATGGATTACTTAGGCTTTTATGATGATGGGAGGATAGATCTTGGAGTAGGGAACAAGTAGAAACAAACGGAAGTCAATTCGGAGTTGTAGATAAAAAGTTATGAGTGTTTAAATAGAGATAGGTTTAGAAAACAGATTTTCGCACGCTTTTTAAAGCGGAGGTAGGATCGATCGTGCCTGGCTGCTGGTTCGGTCGGCTGAAGTGGCCGGCCGGCGGCCCATTTCGGTTTTTTTTTTCTATTTTGGTATTTTCTTTATATCTTTTGCATACGAACTCCAAATTAGACGAAATTGGTCTCTAAAATTTTGTAAAAAGAAGAGGGTTAGGATAAGATTATAAAATAACACTTTTGCAAAGGTTTTGGTGGTTAAAAAGGTTTTACCCTCCTTTTGTCTGTAAGTGACTATGGGGTTTGAGAATTGCCTGATGCAAATTTTTCGATAGGTGATGCCATGATGCAATGATATGATGCATGCTTACTAGTAACATCTGAAATTATAAAATTTGGGATGTTACAAACCTACCCTCCTTAAGAAGAATCTCGTCCCCGAGATTCAGGTTGGTTAGCAAATAGGTGTGGGTGTTCTTTCTTCAGATCTTCTTCACGTTCCCATGTGGCCTCTTCCTCGGAATGGTGATTCCATTGAACTTTGCAGAATCTGATATTCTTGGTACGAGTAATTCTCTCGGCTGTTTCCAGGATCCTGGTGGGTTTTTCCTCATAGGTGAGGTCGTTATCCAATTGAACTTCTTCCAATGGAACTGTATCATTTAGTGAGGTTTCAGCCATTTCTGGGTGACACTTCTTTAGTTGCGACACATGGAAAACATCGTGAACTGTTAACATTTCGGGTAATTCCAACTGATAGGCAACTTCCCCCTCTGCGACCCAAGATTTTGTAGGGCCCTATGAATCGGGGGTGCTAACTTACCCTTGATTCCGAATCTCTTAACTCCTCGTAGTGGTGAAACTCGGAGATACGCACGGTCTCCCACTTCATAAGTCACATCCCTGCGCTTGGAGTCAGCATAACTCTTTTGTCTGGATTGGGCTATCTTTAACCTGTCTTGAATCTGTCTCACTTTTTCTTCGGCATCCTTGATCAGTTCAGGTCCAAACAGACTACGTTCTCCAACCCCACTCCATAGCAGCGGAGTCCTACACTTTCTGCCATAAAGAACTTCAAATGGAGCCATCTTGATGCTAGTTTGGTAGCTGTTATTGTATGAGAATTCCGCATATGGCAAGTTATCGTCCCAACTAGACCCATAGTCTAGCGCACAGGCTCTTAACATGTCCTCCAAGACCTGATTAACTCTTTCCGTTTGTCCATCTGTTTGCGGGTGGAAGGCAGTACTAAACTCTAGTCGCGTCCCTAGAGACTCGTGTAGCTGTCGCCAAAACTTAGAGGTGAATTGGGTACCTCTATCGGAAACAATCCCCTTGGGCACACCATGAAGACTTACGATCCTTGACATATAAATCTTAGCAAGTTTAGCACTCGTATAGGTTGTCTTTACGGGAATAAAGTGGGCCACTTTTGTGAAGTGGTCGACCACTACCCAGATGGAGTCATACCCAGATCGAGTCCGAGGTAGTCCTGTGATAAAATCCATGCCTACCTTGTCCCACTTCCATTCGGGCACAGGTAATGGCTGCAGCAGTCCTGCTGGTTTTTGGTGTTCGGCCTTAACTCTATTGCATACGTCACACAAGGAGATATATTCAGCAATTTCTCTTTTCATGTTGTTCCACCAGAATCTATCCTTCACATCCATGTACATCTTTGTATTACCGGGATGAATTGAGTAGGGCGAATCGTGAGCTTCTTGAAGGATTAACTTCCTGATATCAGGGTCATTAGAAACACACAGACGCTTCTCATACCAGAGTGTTCCTTGTTCATCCGTATGAAACCCTTTTGCTTTGCCCTTGCTTATATTAGCTCTTATTTCTTCCAACTCTTTGTCCCCCTCCTGGGCCTCTTTGATTTGGTCCAGAAGTGTTGGCACTATCTCCATAGTGGCTAGGTATCCTTCCGGAACTATTTCCAATCTAAGGTCCTTGAATTGTTCACACAAATCATTTGGAAGCTCTCCCACAGTAAGTCCATTTACATAGACTTTTCGGCTTAAGGCGTCAGCCACAACGTTGGCCTTTCCAGGATGGTACTGCAGGTCCAAGTCACAGTCCTTGATGAGCTCAAGCCATCTCCTTTGCCTCATATTTAATTCCTTTTGTGTGAAGATATACTTAAGACTCTTGTGATCCGTGAACACATCACAATGTTTGCCCATTAGGTAGTGTCTCCATACCTTGAGTGCATGCACAACTGATGCTAGTTCCAAATCGTGCGTGGGGTAGTTATTTTCATGGTTCTTAAGTTGCCGAGAGGCGTAAGACACTACTTGTCCTTATTGCATCAGTACACTACCAAGTCCTTGCCGGGAAGCATCGCAATAGACCTGGAAGTCCTTTTGGATGTCAGGGAGACACAAAACTGGTGCTGTTACTAGACGCTTCTTTAATTCCTGAAAGCTTGCTTCATAGGCCTCGGTCCATTTGAACTTCTTCTCTTTCTTCAGCAACTCTGTCATAGGCTTTGCTATCTTGGAAAAGTTTTCGATGAATCTTCGGTAATACCCCGCAAGGCCCAAGAAACTCCTAACATCACCCACATTCTTAGGAGGCTCCCATTCTGTTATAGAGGCCACCTTACTTGGGTCCACGGCAACACCTTTAGCTGATACAATATGACCAAGGAATCCTACTTCTTTCAACCAGAATTCACATTTGCTAAATTTGGCATATAACTTGTGTTCCCTTAACTTTTCCATGATTAGGCGCAGGTGCCTCTCATGTTCCTTCTCGTCCTTGGAGTATATGAGTATGTCATCAATGAATACGACAATAAACTTATCCAAGTACTCCATGAACACCTTGTTCATCATAGTCATGAAGTATGCTGGGGCATTGGTTAAGCCAAACGACATCACGGTGTACTCATACAATCCGTATCTTGTGGTGAAGGCTGTCTTGGGTACATCCTGTTCCCGGATCTTTAGCTGGAAATATCCTGACCGGAGATCAATCTTAGAGAACACACTAGCTCCCTTTAATTGGTCAAACAGGTCATTTATATTGGGTAGGGGGTACTTGTTCTTGATTGTTACTTCGTTCAATGACCGGTAGTCCACGACTAGTCTCTTGGTTTTATCCTTCTTCTCCACGAATAAGACAGGTGCTCCCCAAGATGACGCACTTGGTTGAATGAAGCCTTTGTCCAACTGCTCTCTGAGCTATTTCTTAAGTTCCTTCAACTCATCCACATCCATCTTGTACGGTCTCTTTGCTATTGGCCCAGTACCTGGCATCAAGTCAATGAGAAACTCGATGTCACGGTCGGGTGGCATCCCTGGTAATTCTTCCGGAAACACATCTGGATACTCCTTCACAATTGGCACATCCTCCAAACTAACCCCCTTAAGAGAGTTCACCAAACTTCCTTTGAGCGCGAAGGCTGACTTAAAGCGGATCCTTTTCTTTTCCGGAGTCGTGAGTGCGATAGTCCTTTTGGCACAATCTATGACTCCCTCATACTCGGTCATCCAATTCATGCCCAAGATTATGTCTAGGCCTTGGGATTCCAGAACGACTAGGCTGGTGGGAAAGGTGTGCGCCCCAATTCTTAGTTCTAACCCACGGCATCCAGAGCTTGCCACTATTTCTCCTCCAGGAGAACTTACCCTTAGAGGAGTACTAATAGTCTCCGTAGGTATCTTGCCTCTATCCACAAATACCCTTGATATGAATGAATGCGATGCACCAGTGTCAAAAAGAACAACTGCAGGTGTGGAGTTAAGCTTGAACTTACCGATCACGGAGTCAGGTGCCTCACGAGCATCCTCCACGGAGACATGATTCACCGTGGCTTTGACGAACGGGTTCGGCTTCTTCCCATTCCCATTTCCATTGCCATGGTTGTGTCCGTTGCCGTTTCCATTACCATTCCCATTCTTCATCCTTTCGGGGCAAGTAGTCGCATAGTGCCCTGTCTTGTTACACTTGAAGCATGTCACTTCACTCAGATCCTTCCCATTGCCATTTCCATTGCGGTGCTTATGGCCATTGTGGTTATGTCCTCCATGACGATGACCATTGTGATTATGGCCATTGTGGTTGTGGGGTGGTGGTGACGAAGTGCGTTGCTTCTGATATGGGGCAGAGTTGTGCTTGTGTGAGGTGGACTTTCTCTTCCGGTTCTCGATACTCCTTTGCTTTGCTTCAACTACAACTGCCTTGTCCAGAAGTTCCTGATAACTATCAAACTTCAGAGCCACAAGCTGAATAGATATTTCGTCATTAAGTCCCCTTAAGAACTCTTCTTGTCTCTTGGCATCCGTGGATACGTCGTCAGGTGCATATCGTGCCAGCTTGTTGAAAAGGTCCCCATACTCGGAGACAGAGCGGTGCAGTTGTTTCAAGTCACGGAACTCACGTCTCTTAAGTGACATGACTCCCGCGGCTACGTGATGAGTACGAAAGGCTGTTCCGAACTGGTTCCAGGTGATAGCTTCAATATCAGGGTGGGTGACCTGGTAGTTATCCCACCATTCGGCAGCTGGTCCCTCAAGTTGGTGCGCGGCAAAGCGCACCCTATCAGCTCCAACAACCTGGACGGTGTCTAACTTCTTGTTGATGGTGCGGAGCCAGTCGTCTGCCACAATTGGCTCAGAACTACTTGAGAAAATTGGAGGGTTCAACCTCAAGAACCGAGTTAAGCGATCCTGTTGGGGCGGTGGAGGTGGCGGAGGCGGCGGGTTGTTGTTGTTGTTTTGCATGTTTTGAGTGAGGAGTTGGATCAACTGATTCTGGGAGTTCAGAAGTTGCGCTATCTCTGGGGGCATGTTGTTATTGTTGTTTCCACGTCTCGCCATCTGGAGGGTTTGGGAGGCAAGTTAAGAAATGATAGAAAGTCTAAGGAATAAACTCCTACCCTTATGTAAACAAGGAAAAACACACGAGAAAAGCAAGGCACACATAGCACAAAAATCCACACACTCAACCAAGTTTAACTAACCAAAATAAGATTTTTGGTCCTCATTACAATCGCGAATAACGTTCGACTAAAGGACTAAATGGTGGTCCAACTACTCTACTCATCATCCTCTTCCTCATCCTCAATGACGAAGCCTTCCTCTTCCAGCAGTGACTTGTATAGCTCCATGTCCCTCGTCGTGGCTTCGAGCTTCTCTTGAAGTTCCTTCATGTCCTGTGGCTCCGGTGTTGCAGCTTCGAGCCTTCCTTGAAGTTCCTTCACCTCTCGCAGTTCCTGGGTAGCAGCTTCCAGCTTCTCTTGGAGTTCCCTCTTCTCCTTCTGTAGCTTCTTGATCAAACTTGATCCCATAGTCACGGGTGTGATCTTCTTCTCCCAGCTCCTCTTAGCTGCTCGCAGGTCTTTCATCATGGCGGCAAGGTTCTTGAACTCCAGCTCATTCTTGGCGAGCACTAGACTTTGCTCCCTAATCCTCTTGTTCTTATCTTGCACCCTCTTCTTTTGATTAGCGAACCTCTTGTCCTGGGCGGTGAGCTCCCCTCCTAGGGACTTGATCTTCTCTTCCAGCTCCTCGATCTTCTCATCCTTCTCCTCGACTAGGGCACAAAGCTCGTCATTCCTCACGATCTCAAGGCAGCTCCCCTTCTGAAGGTCATTGATGTGGAACTCCAAGTCTTGATATTGGATTCTTCGATGCTTGCATTTCTTCCTTTCCTCCGGGGTTAACTCGATTGGGACTCCCTTCTCATCACGTCTTCCAAAGAGTTTGATGTAGTTGCCTTCAACCTCTTCATGGTGGCGTCCGCAAAGGCGTCCAATGAGCTCCTGCAAGCAAATGCCAAGTCCTTTCTCCTTGGAGTCGCTGGTGACGTTGAGTACAATGGCCTCCATCTTGGGTTCTATCTGACTGCGCCCTGGTTGGATGACTTCAATTGCCCAGCATCCTTCCTTGTGCATCTTCCTCAATTCGCCTCCCTTGATTGATGGCATGGGTAACTGCAGTGTCTTGATGATGTCCAGAAGGCATTCCCCGAAGCGCAGGCACTTGATGTCTTCGGCGGTGTCGTAGTAGAAGGCCGTCATCTTTAGGTTGAGAGAGAAATTTAGACAAGGTGATAAGAAAGAGACAATACTAGAAGAGTACAATTATCTTAGAAGAATATAGAAAGCAAAACACACACGGTAAAGGTGTTTTCCAATCCTAGGGTCACGTCCTACAGGCAACTTTGTGCTCTGATACCATCTGTTGCGACCTCGGATCGGTAAAGATCCTAAGTCCCTGTGATTAACATGCTAGTCCCTGGATCAATAGCTAGCACTTCACAGTCGATGAATATCATGTAAAACACAAGTCATTATTACACGAATAATCCAGAGTATAATTATTACAACTTGCATAGCTTATAGCTAGCTCAAATAAAACAGCGGAAACTAAATAAAACTTGAGTCCATCAACGCCTCAGGCTAGCTGCGTGAAGACCTGCGATCCCTACGCACCTTTCAATCTTCGGATTCTGCACATAAGACGTGCAGCCAATAAGTTGGGTCAATACTTTGAATGTATTGGCAAATTACACCAAGGAAGGAACAAGACTAACTCTACATGCAAGGCTAGAGTAGGCTTTGGGGTTTATTTGCGTAAAGCCAATTTTATCAAGGTAATGAGAAAAGAGGAAGAAAGTTTTCCCTACTTTGTAAACTTTGATAAATAGTATAGGGTCAAATGGAACACGAGGATATTACTCACCAAGTGCCCAATCAACCTAACACTTGGATATTACACACCAGGTGACACTTGGATATTACGCACCAAGTTACTTGGATATGACACACCAAGTTCCCAAATTCCCACCTATTAGCGATATTACGCATGCCATAGGGTTTGAAAAACTTTTGTTTGAAAAGAGAGAGGAAGATCTTTCAGAGGCTCCATCCTTCAGATGCTCAAAGTGTTCTTTTCCGTGAACTCGGCTGATCGATCAGATTGCAATACTCTCGAGAGGTTGTGCACTTTCCCCACAATCCACGATCAAGTCCTTTTACAGACAAGACCATGGCGAAGCCTTCCCTTAGTAGCCCCTCTACCAGCTGGATCCAACCATGCCAAGAACCTCCAAATGTTGGTACCCCGGTGAGGTTTCCCACTAAGTACTAAGCCAAGACAGAGCCCATATGTATTGTGGTTGCACGGGAAGCTTCTGAATTCTGAAACATGGCAGACTTCTTTGATTCCTGGGCGGCCGTCCTCCACCAAAATCTCACTCGTTGTCCCGACAACCATTCCGCCCAGAAGAAAACTTAGTTTTATTTTGAAGGGGTTTTGGAGAAGAAAGTTCGCTCGAGAGAGCTATCATACTTAGAAAATTCTTGAGTCTTTCGAACCCTCCCAACGGTATTTGATATATATATAGCATAGCAAGCAATACTTAGCAAAACAGGGGGAACCTATTAGGACGGAAAATCCTAAGTATAAAGCTACTCATGGCATACTACAAAACCGCACTTGCAAAAATAGTAATAAGAAAGCTACTGAAAACCTACACATGCATACTACAAGATTTTGAAGAGTAAAACATGCATAGTCAAAAACTGGGACATAACATGAACAAGTGGTGTAACTTGCCTTGATCCGAGCAGCAATCTACACAACAATACTCCTCAGCGCACTCCGAGCAACCTAACGAAGCAAACAAGGATCCAATCACAATTTGCACAAAACAAGTCACGAAGTCAAATATGCATGCATGCAACATGGTAATATGCAAGGGTGGGTTTGATTTCGGCCAAGGGTCTTAACCAGGGGTGTTGTTGAGTTGGGGATGTCATTAGAATCGATTTCCCACAGATTTTAGGTATTTTGGATAAAACCCTAATTAACCAGGCTTGAAACTAGATCTACAGCTCTAATCTATCTCGAAACAGATCTAAACGCCCTAAGCAAGATATGATAATTTTCTACAGAAGGTATTGTCAAAACAAGGCCAACGCAACAAGAATCAACTAAAACGGAGTTAGGGATAATTTTCTAGAATTAAAATACTCTAATCTAAACTTTTAACTCTACTGCAAGATTGCCGTGGCAAAATAGTAATATTATTGTAGATCTGTGTTCTACTCGAAAATATGAATCCAACGGTATATTATACGCAATTTTTGGACTAATAATCTAATTTCTATGAATTTTACAAGATTACAGCTATAATCTGCAATTTTAAATTCGAACGGAATATTCCAGAGAATATTCCGCTGACTGGACAGGTTGACCGTGCAGGCTGACTGGGACTAGATGCTGACCTGACGACGACGTGGCGGTGACGAGGCAACTGATCGGGACGATTGAATCTCGACCGTCGGGATGAGATCCGGTGGCTAGAAGAGAAGTTGGCTCAAAATAGACCCGATTTTGCCTAACAAAGGACTAGAAGTAGATCTGTGTTAGAGAGATAAATCCGTAGGTCAAATCGAAAAACTTTGAACATGAAAGTTGTGGAGGATGATTAGATCTACCTTTTCACCAAAGGGATTTGGATTCCAAGAAACGAGCGCGAGTAGATCTTGGAATTACGCCATCAGATCTGAAATATTGCGTTCGAAATTCTCTGGCTGTGGTGGATGAAAAGAGGTGAGGTTTGTCGGAATTGAAATATTTCGACGAGATCTACAACTTTCGTGTTGAAGCCGAAGGCAGCCGACGAAGTTTAGATGGGTTTAGAAGCGAAATACAATTCGGTGGTGTGTAGATTCGGGATTTCGGGAAGGAGAAGTGTTATAGCTGTGGCTCCGATGGATTACTTAGGCTTTTATGATGATGGGAGGATAGATCTTGGAGTAGGGAACAAGTAGAAACAAACGGAAGTCAATTCGGAGTTGTAGATAAAAAGTTATGAGTGTTTAAATAGAGATAGGTTTAGAAAACAGATTTTCGCACGCTTTTTAAAGCGGAGGTGGGATCGATCGTGCCTGGCTGCTGGTTCGGTCGGCTGAAGTGGGCCGGCCGGCGGCCCATTTCGGTTTTTTTTTTTCTTTTTCTTTTTCTTTTTTTCTATTTTGGTATTTTCTTTATATCTTTTGCATACGAACTCCAAATTAGACGAAATTGGTCTCTAAAATTTTGTAAAAAGAAGAGGGTTAGGATAGGATTATAAAATAACACTTTTGCAAAGGTTTTGGTGGTTAAAAAGGTTTTACCCTCCTTTTGTCTGTAAGTGACTATGGGGTTTGAGAATTGCCTGATGCAAATTTTTCGATAGGTGATGCCATGATGCAATGATATGATGCATGCTTACTAGTAACATCTGAAATTATAAAATTTGGGATGTTACATCTTTCCACAAACCACATATGGATCAACCACTAGTCATTGCATGTGTGTTCTTTCCACAAACCACAAATGGATCAACCACTAGAGTCATTGCATGTGTGTTCTTTTCCACAAACCACACATGGATCCACTAGAATCATTGCATGTGTGTTCTTTTCCACAAACAACTTATGGATCAACCTGTGGTCATTGCATGGGTGTTCTTTCCACAAATCACATATGTGGACCCATTAGAGTCATTGCATGTGTGTTCTTTCCACAAACCACACAAGGATCAACCACTAGAGTCATTGCATATGTGTTATTTCCACAAACCACACATGGATCAACCACTAGAGTCATTGCATGTGTGTTCTTATACTAAAACCAACACTAGAGTCATTGCATGTGTGTTCTTTTCACAAACCACACATGGATCAACCACTAGAGTCATTGCATGTGTGTTCTTTTCACAAACCACACATGGATCAACCACTAGAGTCATTAGATGTGTGTTATTTCCACAAACCACACATGGATCCACCGCTAGAGTCATTGCCTGCGTGTTCTTTTCCACAAACCACACATGGATCCACAAGTGGTCATTGCATGTGTGTTCTTTCCACAAATCACACATGGATCAACCACTAGAGTCATTGCATGTGTGTTCTTTCCACAAACCACACATGGATCAACCACTAGAGTCATTGCATGTGTGTTATTTCCACAAACAAACATGGATCAACCACTAGAGTCATTGCATGTGTGTTCTTTTCCACAAACCACACATGCATCCACCAGTGGTCATTGCATGTGTGTTCTTTCCACAAACCACACATGGATAAACCACTAGAGTCAT
This sequence comes from Avena eriantha, assembly GCA_910589775.1. NCBI lineage: Eukaryota > Viridiplantae > Streptophyta > Magnoliopsida > Poales > Poaceae > Avena > Avena eriantha. The sequence continues at coordinate 12,597 of CAJUXJ010001432.1, forward strand.
TGCATGTGTGTTCTCTCCACAAACCACACATGGATCAACCACTAGAGTCATTGCATGTTTGTTCTTATACTAACAAACCACACATGCATCCACCAGTGGTCATTGCATGTGTGTTCTTTCCACAAACCACATATGTATAAACCACTAGTCATTGCATGTGTGTTCTTTACACAAACCACACATGGATCAACCACTAGAGTCATTGCATGTGTGTTGTTTTCCACAAACCACACATGGATCCACTAGAATCATTGCATGTGTGTTCTTTTCCACAAACAACTTATGGGTCAACCAGTGGTCATTGCATGGGTGTTCTTTCCACAAACCACATATGTGGACCCATTAGAGTCATTGCATGTGTGTTATATCCACAAACCACACATGGATAAACCACTAGAGTCATTTCATGTGTGTTCTCTCCACAAACCACACATGGATCAACCACTAGAGTCATTGCATGTTTGTTCTTATACTAACAAACCACACATGGATCCACCAGTGGTCATTGCATGTGTGTTCTTTCCACAAACCACATATGGATGAACCACTAGTCATTGCATGTGTGTTCTTTCCACAAACCACACATGGATCAACCACTAGAGTCATTGCATGTGTGTTATTTCCACAAACAAACATGGATCAACCACTAGAGTCATTGCATGTGTGTTCTTTTTCACAAACCACACATGGATCCACAAGTGGTCATTGCATGCGTGTTCTTTCCACAAATCACACATGGATCAACCACTAGAGTCATTGCATGTGTGTTCTTTCCACAAACCACACATGGATCAACCACTAGAGTCATTGCATGTGTGTTATTTCCACAAACAAACATGGATCAACCACTAGAGTCATTGCATGTGTGTTCTTTTCCACAAACAACTTATGGATCAACCAGTGGTCATTGCATGGGTGTTCTTTCCACAAACCACATATGTGGCCCCATTAGAGTCATTGCATGTGTGTTCTTTTACTAAAACCAACACTAGAGTCATTTCATGTGTGTTCTTTTCACAAACCACACATGGATCAACCACTAGAGTCATGTAATTTGTGTTCTTTCCACAAACCACACATGGATCAACCACTAGAGTCATTGCATGTGTGTTATTTCCACAAACAAACATAGATCAACCACTAGAGTCATTGCATGTGTGTTCTTTTCCACAAACCACACATGGATCCACCAGTGGTCATTGCACGAGTGTTCTTTCCACAAACCACACATGGATCAACCACTAGAGTCATTGCATGTGTGTTCTCTCCACAAACCACACATGGATAAACCACTAGAGTCATTGCATGTTTGTTCTTATACTAACAAACCACACATGGATCCACCAGTGGTCATTGCATGTGTGTTCTTTCCACAAACCACATATGGATCAACCACTAGTCATTGCATGTGTGTTCTTTCCACAAACCACACATGGATCAACTTTTAGAGTTATTGCATGTTTGTTCTTATACTAAAACCACAAAGCAGCACTAGAGTCATTGCATGTGTGTTATTTTCCACAAACCACACATGGATCCACTAGACTCATTGCATGTGTGTTCTTTTCCAAAAACAGCTTATGGATAAACTAGTGGTCATTGCATGTGTGTTCTTTCCACAAAGCACACATGTGGACCCATTAGAGTCGTTGCATGTGTGTTATTTCCACAAACCACACATGGATCACCCACGAGAGTCATTGCATCTGTGTTATTTCCACAAACCACACATGGATCAACCACTAGAGTAATTGCATGTGTGTTCTTATACTAAACCAACACTAGAGTCATTGCATGTGTGTTCTTTTCACAAACCACACATGGATCAACCACTAGAGTCATTGCATGTGTATTCTTTTCACAAACCACACATGGATCAACCACTAGAGTCATTGCTTGTGTGTTATTTCCACAAACCACACACTGATCAACCACTAGAGTCATTGCATGTTTGTTCTTTTCCAAAAACCACATATGGATCCATCAGTGGTCATTGCATGTGTTTTCTTTCCACAAACCACGGATGGATCAACCACTAGAGTCATTGCATGCGTGTTCTTTCCACAAACCACACATGGATCAACCACTAGAGTCATTGCATGTGTGTTATTTCCACAAACAAACATGGATCAACCACTAGAGTCATTGCATGTGTGTTCTTTTCCACAAACCACACATGGATCAACCATTAGAGTCATTACATGTGTGTTATTTCCACAAACAAACATGGATCAACCAGTAGAGTGATTGCATGTGTGTTCTTTTCCACAAACCACACATGGATCCACCAGTGGTCATTGCGTGTGTGTTCTTTCCACAAACCACACGTGGATCAACGACTAGAGTCATTGCATGTGTGTTATTTCCACAAACAAACATGGATCAACCACTAGAGTCATTACATGTGGGTTCTTTTCCACAAACCACACATGGATCCACCAGTGGTCATTGCATGTGTGTTCTTTCCACAAACCACACATGGATAAACCACTAGAGTTATTGCATGCGTGTTCTCTCCACAAACCACACATGGATCAACCACTAGAGTCATTGCATGTTTGTTCTTATACTAACAAACCACACATGGATCCACCAGTGGTCATTGCATGTGTGTTCTTTCCACAAACCACACATGGATTAACCACTAGAGTCATTGCATGTGCGTTCTTTTCCACAAACCACACATGGATCCACTAGACTCATTGCATGTGTGTTATTTTCCACAAACAACTTATGCATCAACTAGTGGTCATTGCATGGGTGTTCTTTCCACAAACCACACATGTGGACCCATTAGAGTCATTGCATGTGTGTTATTTCCACAAACCAGACATGGATCAACCACTAGAGTCATTGCATATGTGTTATTTCCACAAACCACACATGGATCAACCACTAGAGTCATTGCATGTGTGTTCTTATACTAAAACCAACACTAGAGTCATTGCATGTGTATTCTTTTCACAAACCACACATGGATCAACCACTAGAGTCATTGCATGTGTGTTCTTTTCACAAACCACACATTGATCAACCACTAGAGTCATTGCATGTGTGTTATTTCCACAAACCACACACTGATCAACCACTAGTCATTGCATGTTTGTTCTTTTCCAAAAACCACATATGGATCCATCAGTGGTCATTGCATGTGTTTTCTTTCCACAAACCACGCATGGATCAACCACTAGAGTCATTGCATGCGTGTTCTTTCCACAAACCACACATGGATCAACCACTAGATTCATTTCATGTGTGTTATTTCCACAAACAAACATGGATCAACCATTAGAGGCATTGCATGTGTGTTCTTTTCCACAAACCACACATGGATCAACCACTAGAGTCATTACATGTGTGTTATTTCCACAAACAAACATGGATCCACCACTAGAGTCATTGCATGTGTGTTCTTTTCCACAAACCACACATGGATCCACCTGTGGTCATTGCATGTGTGTTCTTTCCACAAAAAACACATGGATCAACCACTAGAGTCATTGCATGTGTGTTATCTCCACAAACAAACATGGATCAACCACTAGAGTCATTGCATGTGTGTTCTTTTCCACAAACCACACATGGATCAACCACTAGAGTCATTGCATGTGTGTTATTTCCACAAACCACACATGGATCAACCACTAGAGTCATTGTATGTGTGTTCTTTTCCACAAACCACACATGGATCCACCAGTGGTCATTGCATGTGTGTTCTTTCCACAAACCACACATGGATCAACCACTAGAGTCATTGCATGTGTGTCCTTTCCACAAACCACACATGGATCAACCACTAGAGTCATTGCATGTGTGTTATTTCCACAAACAAAAATGGATCAACCACTAGAGTCATTGCATGTGTGTTATTTCCACAAACCACACATGGATCCACCAGTGCTCATTGCATGTGTGTTCTTTCCACAAACCACACATGGATAAACCACTAGAGTCATTGCATGCGTGTTCTCTCCACAATTCACACATGGATCCACCACTAGAGTCATTGCATGTTTGTTCTTATACTTACAAACCACACATGGATCCACCAGTGGTCATTGCATGTGTGTTCTTTCCACAAACCACATATGGATCATCCACTAGTCATTGCATGTGTGTTCTTTCCACAAACCACACATGGATTAACCACTAGAGTCATCGCATGTGTGTTCTTTTCCACAAACAACTTATGGATCAACTAGTGGTCATTGCATGGGTGTTCTTTCCACAAACCACACATGTGGACCCATTAGAGTCATTGCATGTGTGTTTTTTCCACAAACCAGACATGGATCAACCACTAGAGTCATTGCATGTGTATTATTTTCACAAACCACACATGGATCAACCACTAGAGTCATTGCTTGTGTGTTATTTCCACAAACCACACACTGATCAACCACTAGAGTCATTGCATGTTTGTTCTTTTCCAAAAACCACATATGGATCCATCAGTGGTCATTGCATGTGTTTTCTTTCCACAAACAACGGATGGATCAACCACTAGAGTCATTGCATGCGTGTTCTTTCCACAAACCACACATGGATCAACCACTAGAGTCATTGCATGTGTGTTATTTCCACAAACAAACATGGATCAACCACTAGAGTCATTGCATGTGTGTTCTTTTCCACAAACCACACATGGATCAACCACTAGAGTCATTACATGTGTGTTATTTCCACAAACAAACATGGATCAACCACTAGAGTCATTGCATGTGTGTTCTTTTCCACAAACCACACATGGATCCACCAGTGGTCATTGCGTGTGTGTTCTTTTCCACAACCACACGTGGATCAACGACTAGAGTCATTGCATGTGTGTTATTTCCACAAACAAACATGGATCAACCACTAGAGTCATTACATGTGGGTTCTTTTCCACAAACCACACATGGATCCACCAGTGCTCATTGCATGTGTGTTCTTTCCACAAACCACACATGGATAAACCACTAGAGTTATTGCATGTGTGTTCTCTCCACAAACCACAGATGGATCAACCACTAGAGTCATTGCATGTTTGTTCTTATACTAACAAACCACACATGGATCCACCAGTGGTCATTGCATGTGTGTTCTTTCCACAAACCACACATGGATTAACCACTAGAGTCATTGCATGTGCGTTCTTTTCCACAAACCACACATGGATCCACTAGACTCATTGCATGTGTGTTCTTTTCCACAAACAACTTATGGATCAACTAGTGGTCATTGCATGGGTGTTCTTTCCACAAACCACACATGTGGACCCATTAGAGTCATTGCATGTGTGTTATTTCCACAAACCAGACATGGATCAACCACTAGAGTTATT
>CAJUXJ010001433.1:0-24852 GCA_910589775.1 Avena eriantha
AAATGCAATGACATTGGTTGATCCATATGTGGTTTGTGAAAAGAACACACATGCAATTACTCCGGTGGATACATATGTGGTTTTTCATTACAAGAACACACATCAATGGCATTGTGGATCCATATGTGGTTTGTGGAAAGAACACACATTCAATGACACTAGTTGATCCATATGTGGTTGGTCACAATAACACACATGCAATGCCATTGGTTAGTCTATGTGTTTTGTGTAAAAAAAGACATCCAATGACTCTGGTGGATCCATTTGTGGTTTGTAGAAAGAACATACATGCAATGACATTGGTTGATCCATATGCGGTTTGTGAGAACAACACACATGCAATGGCATTGGTTGATCCTTGTAGTTTGTGGAAAAAACGGACATGCAATGACTCTAGTGGATCCATGTGTGGTTTGTGGAAGGAACACACATGCATGACTCCGGTGGATCCATGTGTTGTTTGTGAAAATAACACACATGCAATGACTCTAGTGCTAGTTTTAGTACAAGAACAAACATGCAATGACTCTAGTGGATCCATATGTGGTTTGTGAAAAGAACACACATGCAATGACTCTACTGGATCCATATGTGGTTTGTGAAAATAACACACATGCAATGACTCTAGTGCTAGTTTTAGTATAAGAACACACACACGCAATGACTCTAGTGGTCCATATGTGGTTTGAGGAAAGAACACACATGCAATGACTATAGTGGATCCATGTGTGGTTTGTGAAAAGAACACACAGGCAATTACTCTGGTGGATACGTTTGTGGTTTGTTGAAAGAACACACATGCAATGCCATTGGTCGATCCATATGTGGTTCATGAAAATAACAAACATGCTTTGACATTGGTTGATCCATATGTGGTTTGTGACAAGAACACACATGTAATGACTATAGTGGATACATATCTGCTTTGTGAACATAACACAGATGCAATGACTCTAGTGGATCCATATTTGGTTCATGAAAAGAACACACATGCAATGAAATTGGTAGATCCATGTGGTTTGTGAGAAGAACACACATGCAATGACTCCGGTGGATCCATGTGTGGTTTGTGGAAAGAACATACATGCAATGACTCTAGTTGATTCATGTGTGGTTTGTGAAAAGAAAACGCATGCAATGGCATTGGTTGATCCATATGTGGTTTGTGAAAGGACACACATGCAATGACTCTAGTGGATCCATATGTGGTTCATGAAAAGAACACACATGCAATGACATTGTAGATCCATGTGGTTTGTGAGAAGAACACCCATGCAATGACTCTGGTGGATCAATGTGTGGTTTGTGGAAAGAACATACATGCAATGACTCTGGTGGATCCATGTGTGGTTTTTGAAAAGAACACACATGCAATGAGATTGGTTGATCCATATGTGGTTTGTGAAAAAGACACACATGCAATTACTCTGGTGGGTACATATGTGGTTTGTCAAAAGAACACGCATATAATGGCATTGGTGGATCCATATGTGGTTCTTTAAAAGAAGACACATGCAATGACATTGGTTGATCCATATGTGTTTTGTGAAAAGAACACACATGCAATTACTCTTATGGATCCATATGTGGTTTGTGGATAGAACATACATGCAATGGAATTGTTGGATCCATATGTGGTTTTGTGGAAAGAACACATGTAATGACATTAGTTGACCCATATGTCGGTTTGGAAAGAAACACATGCAATGACATTGGTGGATCCATGTGGTTGATGAGAAGAACACACATGCAATGACTCTAGTGGATCCATGTGTGGTTTGCGGAAAGAACATACATGCAATGACTCTAGTGGATCCATGTGTAGTTTGTGAAAAGAACACACATGCAATGTGACACCCCCAAGATTAAAGCTAGACAAATCCTAGACCTCTGTCTGATATATGCTTACCTAAATCTCAAAAGCATACAGAGAGAGAATCGGTAACATTACAGTGACCCTACAACACAATTTTTATTACAACAAGCTCATAATAGAGCAAAGAACCAAATATTACAAGAAGAGGTCACTAACCACGAACATCATAGAACGGAAGGCAAAATATGCTATTAAGTATAGCAAACTTAACAAATGGCCTAAGAGGCCTAAAGCATTTCGATGACGTCCCAATCCATAGATTCCAGGCTGCCAACCGGGAACCCCAAGCTACTCGTTGATGTCGATGCTGTAGCAAACTCTTCTTCTATAGTACACTTACCTACTCCAAAGGATCAACAAAGCAAGTCTGAGTACAGGGGTGTACTCTGCAAGACTTATGGCTGGTGGGGTTCATTTGCATAAAGCTAACTTTCTTGTAAAAAGAGGTAGGAGGAGCTCGACTAAATAGATCATTTTTAAAAGGGGATAAGAAAGCGATTCACTAGCTTCCCCAGCCATCTTGATAGGGGTCTGGGATTCCCCACTTCACTCTTTTTCCGCCGCTTCTGCGCGTATTACACAATCAAGCCATCGGATCTCGGTCCGCACAGCTTGCGAGCAGCTAGCGATCTTCGTCGCCTTCTGCGAATGCTAGCTCGGCTGCAGACCATAATTCCCGCTATGGTGGGAGTTCTGCCACGGCCACATCGGGCGCGAGGAGTCCGGTGGTTGATGTTGGCCGCAGGCGGCGTCACATTCCAGTTGAAGCCGAACGCCAATTTCGTCAAGCTCCTCCTGCCGAAGAAGGCCGCCAGCGAGTGGAAGAGAGCTGGTTCTATGTAAAAGAATCCACTACCCTCCGGCGAGGTGGCACTTCCCAAGTTCGTCGCCGAGAGGAGCGAGCCTCGCCGGTTGGCACCGAAGAAGCTTCCCAAAGACCAGCGGATGGCTGTCGGCGGAAATGATGGACTGGATCCAGAAGCTGAAGGACCAGGGGGTTGATTCTGATCAACCTCTACAACTGGCTGGCTCGGGCGGGCGCCTGGTCCGCTGGTGGCTCGGCCGCACTAGATGTATGAATATAGCAGGAAGTATTACCCATCCCGAACCAGCAAGGAATCATGGGAGGTCGAGGACGACAAGGCCGCCCTGAAGAAGATCACTGATGCAGAATTCACCAGTGTGGCAGTCGGGGCTCGCCCCGTACACTCCTGTGAAGAATGAAGCCCCCACAGTAAGTTCTCTTCCTAGTCGCTATGTACGTACCTTAGTTCTCAGTCTCCCCCGCGTTTGGTGTTTTACTCGTGGTGGTTCTCAGCTTTTTCAGGTGTTGGAGGGCTGGCTCCCTCCGCTCGATGAAGAGGTTCCCCAGGAACTGGAGGAAGATTCCGAGGGAGACTCTTCTGACAGTGACGGGAGGAGGAAGAGGTTCCTCCCCCAGCGCCTGTGGCTCGCAAGACCCGCATGCAGAAACATCGTGAGTTTGAGATGAGCCACAGCCTGGACGAACACGATGGAGGGCGACGAGGTCTGCACATGAGCACACGTCCCGGTGTACTGCTACGCTGTCGAAGCCCGCACGCAAGCCCAAGTCGCCAGCGAAGATGGCCAATGTCGCCGTCCAAATCGGCGGTGGTTTTCGAGTCGGATGACGACTCCGATGATGAAGGTTCCCCCGAAGTCTCGCACAAGGCCCCAAAGGATGCAATCCCGACAAGGGTTGGAGGGCAAGGACACCGAGGTAGTGGTAGAGGTTCCCCTGGCGGCGATTGCGCTGACGGCCTCAGGGGTTCTAAGCCAAGAAGCGGCTGAGGCGATGACATCCAAGTCGCCGCAGCCGTCAAGGGCGGCCGCGTCTTCGGAGCTGGAGATCCCGGTGACTACGGCTTCATTGTCGAGGAATCCCGCGGTGTCGTGGGCTTCTGACGTCTTCGAGAGGGGGCTCACTCGCAAGCTGGGTCCCGAGTTGGAGAAGCCTACCCACATCAGCACCGGGCTTCACATCCTCCGAGTCGCTAAGTGAGTATTAGTTCTTCATCCCGATTCGCTTTGCTCTTATTGTATTGTCGTTATATTGACTGTGGGAACTCGTGCTGGTTGGGGGCCAAGAAGATTGGTCGTCCTTCAGTGGCTAAGATTCCATCGGCCGCCCCCGCGGGAGAGTGCGACTTCCCCAAGAAGAGAAAGGACCGCCGGAGATGTGGCGACCATGGAAGGCACGAAGAAGCAGAAGGGGGGCGCCGACGACGTTGCAGCCAAGGACGGCGCCGCAGAGCCCGATGTTGCGTCAGTCGCCGAGGAAGTGGTGGCGGCACGATTGGAGCCAGTCTTGGCTGTGTTTGTGCCAGAAGCGCCGACCCCGACAACCAGTGCCCTTGCCTAAGCGTCGGCGACGTTCCCCGCGCTTCATGGCTAGGGGGGTTTCCAGGCGTGGCGGACACCCAGTCTCCGCAGTGTCCAGAGATCGTGGATGCGGACATTGGGTCTCGTCGTGGGCGCACTTCCTTCACGATCCCGTCGACTGACGCCGGAGAACTTCACAAGATGCTCGGCGCCGCTATTCAGGTATGTCCAGGTCCCCGAGTTACTAGTCGCTGAATTTCAGCGGCTGGGAACTGAACTTCTCTCTCCTCTCCAGTCCCTGAATTCCTAGTCACTGAATTTCGGCGGCTAGGAATTGAGCTTCTTTCTACTCTCTAGTCCCTGAATTCCTAGTCGCTGAATTTCGGCAGCTAGGAATTGAGCTTCTTTCTACTCTCCAGTCCCCGAGTTCCTAGTCGCTGAATTCGGCAGCTGGGAACTGGGTTTTTGTTTTGACAAATTCTGAGATGTGTTGCTTGTTTGCAGGGATTGCAAAGGGAGTCGACCGATCGGCAGGCTGCGAGGGAGCGTGATTTGCGCGAGGCGCAAGAGGTGAACCAGCGGTATTAGGAAACTATTGGTGACTATTTGTTTTTCTTTCTTTTCCTCTGTCGGGTGTGAACTAGTGGTGTACAACATGGTGATGGCTTCCCTTTCAGATGGTTACCCGGCTGCGATTTCCAGGGCCCGTGAAGGGTATGTTCTAGTCGCCAAGCTGGACACGGCGAATGGACGAATAGCCTCCCTGGTCCAAGATTGGAGGAGGAGAGAGCGGCCTCACTTTCTTTAGAGGAGCGAGCGAAGGCTGCCGTTTTTGCGGCTGAGGAAGAACGCAAAGCCATGGATTCCATCATCGTGGGGCTGCACAACAAGCAGACCGCCTTAGAGAAACATGTCACGGAGAACTGCCGCAAACTCCTTGGTAGTCTCCATCTTTGCCTGACCCTTTTGTCGAGTCCCTGATTGGGAGTTTCATAGGTTCACTAACGCCTGATTTTGCAGCTGTGATAGGCCAAAGCGATCCGGTGGTGCAGACCTACAATGCTTCGCAGTGTGTGACTGCCGTGGTGAACGCGGCCACGGCTTCGGTGTTGTGCGTCCAAGCGTCTCTTCAAGGCATGTCCCCCACCGAAGTTATTCCTGGGGGGCTTACGGAGGTGTGGCGCTATCAGGAGGAGGTGCCGGCCGTTGTGGAGTGGATGTCGCGCTTGGCATTCAGGTGCGGGGCTACCACGGCGTTGAGCTTAGGTCTCGCCCACTTCCCCGACGACTTCGACCTTGACGACGTGACAAGTGGCTACCCATCGGCGACCGGCACGGTGGAGATGTCGGAGGTGCTGAAGCTGACCGCGAAGGCCACCCCTTACGCCGATCGGGTCTTGGCTATGGGGGATCTGCTGCCATACCAGGAGACGGTGTTGGCGCCTGGCGACCCCGAGCCAGAGCATCGCGATATGAAGTCGGAGCAGCCCTTCTGGTCGTCGTTGTCGAAGTCGCTGACGACGTACCCAACGAACCCGTGGCAGCCTTTTGTTCGTGTCAAGGGGGGTGGCGCTTCTCCTTCATCAGGTCATGTGGAATAAACAATGTAATTGTGCAATTTGTGATGTATGCCAAGTGGCGACTGCTGTAATATACTTTGCAATGTATGCCAAGGGAGTCAATCGACTCGTATTGCGACTAGGACTGTGTGGTGTGTTTGTGTTTGTTTGAGAGAGTCCCTAAGCACGTCCCTCCTTTAATGGGGTATAACTCGATTGTATACTTTTGTGTATTGTTTTGGTTGTGCGTTGTTTATCTCTCGCGTCTTCTAAGTTGCGAGTCCCCGAGCACGAGTAGGACTGATCTGTATGCGAGTCCCCGAGCGTGGTGCTCGACCATATTGGTCATGTTCCTGTTGTATTGTCTGAATGCGTTGTTTGTAACGCGTCTCCTCCCCTGGCCCGGAGAGCCAGTCGCTTGGCGAGTCCAAGGCAGCTCTCTTACTTGGTGTGTTCCCGAGCCGCGTGGTGGTTCCCGTTTTGTGGAGTCCCCGTGTGTGGTACTTAACTGTTTGAGTCGCTTTGCGCGAGGATGGGAGGGACAGGTCGCTATGAGAAGCGAGTAGCGGTTGTCTTGGCCCAGTGGGCCAGTCGGGCTAGGCGACTCGAATGGTGGCTCTGGTTTGGCATTTTTGTGGATGACCCAAGGCCCGAATATTTCCGGTGCCCTTGTGCCGCATTACTTATCCGTGCCGGTCGCTCGACCAGAGGTTGACTTCCGTAAGTAGGGTATTGCTAATATGTACGAGTGCGAGTGGCACAAGAATATGGCGAGTGGACACAATTTGTGCGGTCCGGATGAATTTCATTATATATGCTAGTGGAGTACAATGTGAGGTTCTAGGTATAGAACTTTCTGAGGAGGTTTACATTCCATGGCCTCCCGACCTCGAGCTGGCCGTCACCCCGTATGTCGATGAGATAGTAGGCGTCATTGCTAAGGACCCGGCCTATGGCGAATGGCCCTTCCCATGGGGGAGAGTTTGTGCATGCCTTTCTTGTCTTGGGCCAGTCGTAGAACCAGGTCGCCTTCCTGGAAGGTGTGAGTTCGCACTTGGCGGCTGTGGTAGCGGCGTAGCCCTTGCTGGTATATGGCGTGCCTCGTCGAGTTGATCAATGCTGTCTTGGCGGGCAACCTCGTTGGTCGCCTCGACGTTGTTAGCGACTCGAGGTGAGACGTGCTCCAGATCAGTTGGCATTATGGCCTCGGCGCCGTACACCATGAAGAAGGGCGTGAACCCGGTGGAGTGATTCACAGAGGTGCGGATCCCGCAAATCACAAAAGGGAGCTCGTCGACCCAGCATCCTGGGGTGCGCTCGAGGGGCACCTGGAGTCGTGGCTTGAGCCCGTGGAGGACGCTCTGGTTGGCGCATTCTGCTTGGCCATTTGACTCCGGGTGGGCAACTGATGCAAGGTCGAGTCGTATGCCATGTTTCTTCACAAAATTCCGCCATGCCCCCTTGGCGAAGTTGGTGCCGTTGTCTGTTATTATGCTGTGCGGGTAGCCGTACCGGTAGATGAGTTCACGTAAGAACTTGGTGGCCGTCTTGCCGTCGTACCTTTTTTTGGCTTGGCCTCGACCAATTTGGTGCACTTGTCGACAACGACCAGGAGGTGGGTGAAGCCAGACGGGGCCTTCTTGAATAGGCCCACCATGTCCATGCCCCATACGGCAAATGGCCATGTGATGGGGATAGTCTTGAGTGCCGAGCCAGGGAGGTGCATCTGGTGGGCGTACTTCTGGCACCCAGCACATCATTGGACAATGTTGGTGGCGTCGGCGTGTGCGGTGAGCCAGTAGAAACCGTGCCGCATGGCCTTGGCGACTAGCGACTTGGCGCCGACGTGATGGCCGCATTCACCGGCGTGAATGTCCTGGAGGATCTTGCGGCCTTCTTCTGGCTATACGTAGCGCTGGAACACGCCGGTCACGCTGCGTCTGTGGAGCTCGCCTTGATGATGACGAAGGATTTGCAGCGGCGCATGATCAGTCGCGCCTCCGTCTCATTGCTTGGTAGGATTTTGTGCTCCAAGAAGGCGACGTATGGTGCTGTCCAGTCGCTAGGTTCCATAACCATGGCGACTAAGGCCGGTTCCGGTTGCAGTGGTATCCCGACATCGATATCTTTTGGTGGGCTAACCGACGGTTTGTGGATGATGTCGAGGAAGACGCCTACTGGAGGCGCTTGTCATGTCGATCCGATGCGGGAAAGGGTGTCTGCCTCCTTTTTTTTGCGCCTGTCGATCCACTCGACGGAGTAGTCATCGAAGTGTCCTCCCAACTGGTCGACAGCTTGGCGGTATGCGATCATTGTTGGGGATATGGCGTCGCACGTCCCGGCGACTTGTCTGGCGACTAGGTCGGAGTCGCCATAACATCGTAGGCGGTTGACATTCATCTCCTTGGCAGCTCTCATGCCGTGAAGGAGGGCCTCGTATTCTGCCATGTTGTTGGTGCATGGCTTGAAGTTGGGGTGGAGCACGTAACGGAGCTTGTCTCCTTTGGCAGAGGTTAGTATGACCCCAGCCCCTGCGCCGTCGGCGTTCTTCGAGCCATCAAAATGTAGCGACTAGTAGTGGAGGTATGGGAGCTTCTCTAGCTGTTGTGCTTCTTCCCAGTCTGCAAGGAAATCATCCAGGGCTTGTGACTTGATCGCTTTGCGGTGCTCGTATTTGATGTTGTGGACGCCGATTTCGACGGCCCACTTGGCGACTCGCCCGGTCGCCTCGCGATTGTGAATGATGTCTTGTAGGGGCGCGGAGGAGACCACCGTGATTGGGTGCTCCTGGAAGTAGTGTGGGAGTCGCCGCTATGCTCAGAATACCACGTACACCAGTTTTTGGTATTGCGGGTAGCACTGTCGTGAGTCCGCCAGGACTTCACTGATGTAGTAGACAGGGCGATGTATGAGGCGCTCGTTGCCCTCTTCCGGTCGTTCGACGACCATCACGACGCTGACGACTCGAGTAGAGGCCGCAACATAGACGAGCATTGGCTCTTGGTCGAGTGGAGCAGCGAGTAGTGGAGCCGCGAGTACCACTTCTTTGAGCGCTTTGAGTGCATTGCGGCCTCCGCGTCCCATTGGAACATGGGGTTCTGGCGCATCAGGTGGTAGAGGGGCATTGCCTTCTCGCCTAGTCGGGGGATGAAGTGACTGAGGGCCGCGACTCACCCTGCCAACTTCTAGACGTCGCGCAGGCACTTGGGTTTCCCGAGTCGCGCGATGGTGTCGATCTTGGTGGGGTTGGCTTCGATGCCTCGCTTGGAGACTACATATCCCAAGAGTTGTCCGGTGGGGACACCGACGGTGCATTTTCCGGCGTTCATCTTGATGTTTTACCTCTGTAGGTTTGCAAAGGTTTCGGCTAGGTCGGCGAGCAGGTCGTCCTGGCGGGTGGATTTTACCACCACGTCGTCGATGTGGACGTGAATGTTGTGGCCAATTTGGTTCGCTAGACACTCATGCATGCACCTCTGGTATGTGGCGCCTACATTCTTGAGGCCAAACGTCATGGCCGTGTAGCAGAAGTCGCCGAATGGCATAATGAACGCCGTCTTCTCCTCGTCCTCCACCACCATCTTGATCTGGTTATAACTAGAGTAAGCGTCAAGGAAGCACAGCGACCCGGATCCCGCGGTCGAGTCGATGATCTGATCGATGCGCGGTAGGAAGAACTCCTCCTTCGGGAAGGCGCTGTTGAGGTTGGTGTAGTCGATACACATTCTCCATGTGTTGTTCTTTTTTAGAACCAGAACTGGATTTGCCAGCCACTTGGAGTATTTGATTGGCTGGATGAAGCCTGCAGCTAATAGGCGCTGACCTTCTTCGGCGATTGCTCGACGGCGCTCTTCATTGAAGGGACGTAGCGACTGCTTTACTGGTCGCACTTTGGGGTCGGCGTTGAGTTTGTGCTCAGCGAGTTCCCTCGGGACACCTGGCATGTCAGATGGCTTCCATGCGAAGATGTCGCGGTTCTCACGGAGGAACCCGATGAGCGCGCTTTCCTATGCGGGGCTCATGTGCGCCCCGATGGTGACCGTCTGGCTGGAGTCACCTGGGACGAGCTCGATGGTGCGGGTGTGCGTGGTCGCCTCGAACGTGGAGTTTGCGGCAATTGGTTTCTTCAGGATGGTGGGGTCGTCCTTGTTGATGTTGCCCGCGTATTTCGCGAGCTCCTCCGTGTGGTTAGTTTCCGCGGCGATGACGACGTCGGCGAGCTCGGCGCCTTTGTCCTCGCATTTCACGGCCATGTTAGGGTCGCCATGGATGGTGATGATGCCGCTCGGCCCGGGAAGCTTGATCATGTTGTAGGCGTAGTGCATGGTCGCCATGAACTTTATGAATGCCTGGCGACCCAGGACGAAGTGGTAGGGGCTGCGGAAGTTCACTAGCTCGAATACGATCCTCTCCGTGCGGTAGTTTGCTGGAGTGCCGAAGGTGACTGGGAGCGTCACTTTCCCGATCGGGTACGCCTTCCGACCGGGGACGATGCCGTGGAAGGTCGTTAGGGTTGGCTCAATGGCTGTTTCTGGGAGCTGGAGCCTCTTGAACGTGTCCAGGTATAGGATGTTAATGGAACTCCCACTGTCCATTAGTGTCTTAGGCAGCCAGTAGTCAGCCACCTTGGGGCTGACTACCAGGGCCACTTGCCCTGGGTATTCGATCCTTGGCGCGTGGTCCTGGCGACTCCAGGTGATGCTCTGCTCGGACCAGTTGAGGAAGCGAGGGATGTCGACCTGTGTCGCTGTGTTGACGGCGACCGCGCGGGCGAGCACCTTCTTCTCGCGTTTGGTGCCGAGTCCGGTGAAGGTGTGTAGCGAGCCAACGGCAGTGCCGAAGGCGCCGCCGTTCCCGTTGTCCCGAGGTGGGTTGTTATTGGGGTCCTCCCTTGCTCGCCTCGCCTTCTCAATCTCTTTGAGAGAGTGGCAATCATCGGTGGTGTGGGTGGCGGGTTTTCCCTCACTACTGTGGTAGATGCAGGGCTGATTGAGCAGGGCAGCGGGGTCGAATTTCGGCCTTGCTATGTTGTTGGAGCGGTAGTTTCTGTTGTCACGGTAGTTTCCTCCGTCGCGGCGGTAGTTCTTGGAGTCGCACTGGCCGTAGCTGGCATTGGCGATGAAGTTGACTCGCCCATCCGTGTGGCGCTTTCCGGTGATGCGGGTGTTGCTGTAGCGCATGTCGCGTAGGCGCCCGCTGTCGTGGATGCTGGTGCGGCGTCTTCCTCCCGACTCGTCGTTGGAGTCTTGGTTGGGGTCCTCCTCCGCGTAGCGCTTGGCGATCTCGAGGAGGTCGAGGATGTTGTCGAGCGTCCGGTAGACCCTCTTGATCTTAGCGACTAGGGGTTCATACCGGCACGCGTTCTTGAAGCAATGTATCGCTGTGTCTAGGTGGATGCCGGAGGCGTTGATCCACAGTTCTTGCCATCTTTGGATCCAGTGGCGAGTCGGCTCGCGTTGTCCCTGGATGGATCTTTCCAGATCCTCTATGGTGGTCGCGCGGGTGTAGGAGCCCTCGAAGTGCCTGACGAAGGCGCCTCGCATTTCTTCCCAGGAATCGATGCTGTCGGCGGGGAGCGTGTTGATCCATTTCCGGGTCGCACCCTCCATCATCAGGGGGAGGTAGAGAGCGGCGAGCATGTCGGTGCGGCCTTCGATTCCCATTGCCATGAGGTAAGTGTCTAGCCAGACAGTGGGATCGTAGGTTGGGTCGTACTTTTCGATCCCCTTGGGGGCCTTGAAATTGGCGGGGTATTTTTCCCCACGAATCATGGGCTCGAACCATTGCGGCCCGTCTCGACTGAGCGAGCCTCTTGGTTCCAGGTCGCCGCGGTTGGTGAGGGTGTGCCTCAGGTTGTTAGGCTGGCGCGACCACCACGCCTGGTTGTTGATGATGTTTGTTCGGGCGTCGAGGGGCTGCCCGTTGGCGGTGACCGTGTTATTCGCCGATTGCGGCTCGTTGGTTGACAATGCGGGATTGGTGGCCCATGGTTGGTTCGCTAGGGGCTGGGGTGGTGGGCAAACTAATGCGTTGGCCACGGTGGGGTGGCCGCTTGATGCCGCCCTGCTTGCTGATGAACGGGAGTACATCCGCCCCCCGGGTCGACTCCCGTAGCTTGTTGCTCGACGGCCCTGACGAATAGGGCCTTGGCGTACTGGATCTATAGCGCGCCGTCGCCTTGGACGTCGAGGTTGGCGATCGTGGCATTGGCCGCGACAACATTGTCCATCGAGGGGGAGTATAATGGTAGCCCATTGGCGTCGCGGGCTTGAGGCGAGATAATGATCTGCGGTTGGTCCAGCGGGAGCGCGCGGCCCATGGGCGGTGGAGGGGCTCCGGTTGCCATTGCGCCAAGTGGTGGTCTCGCAGGGTTGCTTCCGCCTAGCGGCGCGTTCTCGCAGTATTCGCGCTCGGCGACGCGTGCAGGGTCGCTTTCGTCATTGAAGTCCAGGACGCGGCCCTGGATGTTGGAGTTCCGGCGGGTCCTGATGCGGCGCTAGTGATAACCGATAGTTCCCGTGCCGTTTCCCGTTCGACGTGGTATTTCTCGCGCTCGGCGAGTTCGTTGCGTTGCGCCTCCGCGAGCCGCAGGTAGGCTTCCTCCACCTCCGTGGTCGTCGCAGTCGGCGGGATCGGCGTGCCGAATGGATCTGGCAGGGCGGCCGTGCTGCCTGTCATGTAGATCGCGTTGAAGCGATTGGATCTGGCGCGAAAATCCTCGGGAGACTCCGAGCCGGAATTGGAGTCGAAGATCCGCAGGATGGAGGAGTCCTCGAAGTCCTCGGGGTTGGAGACTCACGTGATGGATTCCTCCCGTGATGCGGCGGTGATGGATCCGTCGACCGAGGCAAGGGTCGCAGAGTCGGCTTCGTTGTTTAGGGCGTCGTCGTTGGTGGCGGCGTTAGTCTCGGGCGCGTCGCTCGCAGCCGAGTCGTTCTTGGTGACGAGGCTCCTGATGGAGCGGACCTTCTCCTCCGAGAGCAGATCGTGGTGCGATGGCGATCCATCGATGATCAACGTTGCAGCCGGGTCGACCGCGCTGGTGAAGCCGGCGAAGAGGTTGATGGAGCCGACCGGCATCACCGCGCCGTGAGTGATCGGGCGTGACACCGGGATGTAGCTGCTGGGCAGGATCTGTAAGATCTCGCCGATGGCGATCATGTGGCCGGTGGCGAGCGGCCGATCGATTGGCGAGCAGGGTCTCGCCACAGAACTCAGGCCAGTTCCGCTATGCCCCACGGTGGGCGCCACTGTCGTGGAAATGGCAATGGTAGTCCCTGCCACTGGCAGCGATTGAGTGTTTCATGAGGAAGAGTTGGCGGCCATCTGCGGTGCGAGATGGGGGCGGATGCACATGGGTTTACCCAGGTTCGGCCCCCGGAGGGTAAAGACCTACTCCTGCTAGATTAGATTATTGGAAAGCGAGTTATAGGGGTGGCAAGCTCGGTGGCTAAGCAGCGAGTCGCTTGAGGGGGTGTATGATGGAACGTGCCTCCTTAGGATACCCTAGGGAGGTTTATATATGAGGCACCTCGATAGGGTTTACAAGCTACAACAGAACACGATAAGGATTCGGAGGTTTTGACCTAATCCGACTGGGCTTCTGTTACGCCTCTGGGCTTCCAGTCTCCAGTTGCTGGGCCTCTCCTTCCATCGTAGTCCAATCGCTGTCCTCCAAGCGCACTCACAGGCCTTTCGGCCCAGTCGAAACGTCCTGCTGGGCATACCCCCTTTGGCATATCCCCATCACAAGATGTTAGATAACTGGTCTTCATAAGGATCCAGACCATGGAGATTCAAAAGAGTTTAAGCTTCTGAAGAGGAGAGCATACAACGGAAAGAACACGACCACAAACTTTGAAAGATGAAACTCTACTAGACGGCTTAGGTAGAGCTTCTAGGGATACACAGATAGATCGGTAGAACCAAGTTGTTCAACTAGTTTTGATATAGAAGGATCACTCTTTGTTCAAAAGAAGGTCAAGACAGAGAGGTTGTTTTGTGGAGAGGACTTATAAGAGTCACAAGGAACATGTAACAAGAGTAACTTCTGTTTATTAAAACCATAGTCGCTCTTCAAACATGTTAAAGGGACCAAAGTAAACTCTTTATTCATCCAGGTTTATCAAAATCTTGCCAGCGATCATGATATCACTTTACACCACTAAGATGAATCTATAAGAAGATTCCTGATGACATGAGGAAAAAGAAACTTCATTCTCAGACTTCAGTTACTTGGCACAACAATACGCTTGCCAACATAAAAGGGTCTGGAGCATCGACCGAGAGACATTTAGCATGACTTCTTTAAATGTTCTCCTTGATGTTCGAGACACGAAACATCCAATAAAAGGACGGACTTCGGATACAAAGGAAACCGTGAACACAACTCCTATGTTAAAGCATAGAAGAAGCTCATTAAGAGTGGTTATTATTGCTGATTCAAGAGAATGTGGCAATAGGTCTTCCAGATGATTGTGTCAACCATCACATCAATCTTGCCGGACTTACAAAGGGACCTACGTCAAAAAACTTGAGGAACACCAACCATCATTGCTGCTTGAGATTCAGCTCTAGTTAGATGAAATGATACTTCAGACTCGGCATGTCCGAATAGAAAGTGTGCAACTTTTACACAGAGGTAAAGTCACTAGATTCTCAAGACATGGACTACATTGTCAAGCTCCAAATGAATGAGCTAGGTTGTGAAACCCATGTAGTGAGAAGTTATCAAAAGATAATTGCCCGGACATAAATTGATTTGGGACGAAACACAAATGCATCCTTATTGTTGGACATTTAGGAGGATACTAAAGTTTACAGAACTTCTTCTCTTCCATGAAAAATCAGTTAGTGGCTTAGCGTGCTTAAAGAGTATTCTCAAGATCGGTGGGTATCAACCTACCATATCAAGAATGCTTCGCACATTCTTGACTGACTTAAATGATTCCCGAGGAAACAAAGATAACTCTTCTCGAATCCACTACGACAACTTTCAACTTTTGCACGTGAACCGGAGAAGGTCACTTCTAACATCCAGAACACAGACTTCGAGATGACACGAAGATGGTTCTTAAAAAGTTTCCAACATTAATTCCAACTGTTCCATATGAATCTAATCTAGCATGGAGAAGATAAGAATGTCATCGATGGGCTCAATAACAAACTTATCATCATACTCCAAGAAGAAGGTCTCATATATTGTATGAACAAAACAACAACATTGGTCAGACCAAATAACATGAAGATGTACCTAGGTGAAACATCACAAGTACATACACCATAACGATAGTCCCTAGGACTAATTTTGATTTGATGATAACCCAAATCAAATCAAAGGCAGGGGAAGATAACATATCCATGAAGGAAATACTATATTTCTTCAGCGCAAACAAAAACTAGACATCCCTTTAGGAGGAACAAGTTTGATAGTACTTTTGTCTTACAACTCTCCAGGTTGTTGTTTAAGCTCAAAAAACTAGTTCAGGGGTATCCAGTACGGATCCTTAGAGAAGGGAGCAGTTCAAAGAAATAGATTACTCAAGAACTGACAAACATGGTCACGTGGCAACATGATAATACTTCTAGTAGACATCTAGAATATTACGAACCACTGATATGTCACTTAGTTTGAGAGGAAACTTGCTTGGTAAGGCAAGAAGACATAGTCTTAGAGCTTCGGCACAAACCTAACTCTTTGACCGAGGAGAGAGGGTACCAGAATAGCGGACTTGGTGGCACAATCAAACTTCTCTAAGTGATAGGCTAACCATCATGCTAAGAATGACACAAATGTCATTGCTGAGGTCCAAAGCAGTAATGATTGCTAGGAATCTCATATGGACACATTGTTACACACACGCATCATTTTCGAGCGCGAAAGCTCGAAGGAAGGGTGGGTAAATGTGTGTAAGAGCATCACTTCAATAAGGGAGTCATGAAACTTAGCACGACCTCTTAGTATATAAGGGTGTGATACTTTAAGGTAGAACAGATCAGAAGATAATCAATGCTTATTGATCTATGGATTACAACACTTTGACCTGGTCCTAGATATGACAAGGTACTGAAGTTTGTTTCTCCTGACATCCCGAAATGGTTTGTCTAGACGGACAACAAGAGTATGTTGCATCAAAAGACAATGATGCACATTTACTACTTGGCTACCAACTGGTAGACAAAGGTCGGAAAGAACAAGGGAAAAGAGGAACATGCTGAGGATAGAATCCCGAGATGTGGATGCATAAATTATCAATCTTCCGAAAACCAATGCACAGAAGGGAGAAAGGTGGGCAGAGTCACGAGTATTAATGCGAGACTCATGAGGAGTACTATTGTCATGATCTATTTGGTTCCATTCAAAAACATCTGCCGTAACATCTGGGAGGGGAAGTCCTTTGTTTGTCGTAATTTAATCACAACAATAACCACAAGCTTGAAGGCTATACTAGAAGGTACTAAGCCTCCAGTGGTAATGTTTGGACATTAACAATGGAGATCAACAAAATGGATCTTGGGTTAAAGGTCAGCTTCACGTACAAGATTCACTACACGAGAATCCAGCACAATCAGGGATCTTCAGTTCAAGTCCAAGGGTTAAAACCCAAAGAAAGGAGTAACTACTATCTTAGCAATACAGAGGTACTACAAGGTAGTAACCACGAGGTAGCTTCCAAGAGAAGAAAAAACTTCTAAAGTACCTGAACAAACAAAAAGGAGGCACACGAGGCGAAAGGAAACCTTGAAGCCTTGAATAGATCACTATGAAACCATCAACACAATGATGTGGGCCCATAAGATAGAGAGATCATGATGGAAAGGAATCTTTCAGCTGAAGAAGAGCAAAGGGAAACAAGGAACACACACATAACTGACTCTGGAGAACTCAACACTAGGTCAACTGGTTAAGAAATGACATGCCAAAAAGGCACCTAAGTTTTGAAGGACGAGACGAGATAGCAATACTTTTCAAAGTCAACACAAGATAAGATGACCCAGAGTTAGAGCGAAACTGGATAAGGAGAAAAAGAAGCATACCAGAGTTTTCACAAGTACTTTTTAGCTTTAAAATAGTTTTCACAAACACTAGACTTAATATCGACCAGTAGAAAGGTTTTCCTACAGTCGATAGTGCTCTGATACCAAAACCTGTGACACCCCCAAGATTAAGGCTAGACAAATCCTAGACCTCTGTCTGATATATACCTAATCTAAATCTCAGAAGCGTACAGAGAGAGAATCGGTAACATTACAGTGACCCTATGACACAAAACAAATTATTACAGCAAGCTCATAACTGAGCAAAGAACCAAAATATTACAAGCAGAGGTCACTGACCACAAACATCAAACAACGGAAGGCAAATTATGCTATTAAGTATAGCAAACTTAGCAAATGGCCTAAGAGGCCTGAAGCATAACGATGACATCTCAATCCATAGATTCCAGGCTGCCGACCGGGAACCCCAAGATACTTGTCGATGTCGATGTTGTAGCAAACTCTTCTTCTATAGTAACACTTACCTGCTGCAAAAGTATCAACAAAGCATGGCTGAGTACAGGGTGTACTCCACAAGACTTATGGCTGGTGGGGTCCATTTGCATAAAGCTAACTTTCTTGGTAAAAGAGGTAGGAGGAGCTCGACTAAATAGATCATTTTTAAAAGGGGATAAGAAAGCGATATCACTAGCTTCGATCTTATTTTGATATCCACCGAAACTTTATCAGCTGAACCTACCAACTAGGATCACCCCCTCGATCCCTGAAGAAGCATCCTTAAGCACACCTCACTTATCTTGTCAAGTTTTATGATTAGGTTATAATTCTCTATGATCAGCACGTTCCCAAGTTATCCATAACCATGGACACGGCTTTTCGAAAAGATTATTACCCTGCAGGGGTGCACAACTTTACCCACACGTACCAACCGATTCGTAATGCCACATAAGATTAGCCCTCTTCCTTGGAAGGCTGACAGAGAGTGGTTGACCACGAACTTTACCTTGCTTTCGCCGAGACCATGAGTCATGCCCTAAGGAGATGCCGCCATAACGGGTCAAGTCCCGAAGCCGGTTCCTAGAGATGTGTGCGGGGAACAAGATTACGGAGGCCGTGCCTCTCCTGTTCCCGGCCACGCTTACCTACCTGTGTGAATGCACCTCCTCCACCGCCTTCGAGAAGAACCAAAATGCATATGTCAAATGGAACGCCCGAACTATGTGACTCATGGAATCTACTAGGCAAGTTAGTTGGTCGAGGGGGTTTCCAGGCCCCCGTGTGGTTGTACGCTAGTCTTGGTTCAAGAGGCAAGAACTTAGGTCCTAGTAGTGGCAAGTATGGGACTGCAAAAACCACAAACCGATGTGGCCTCCCATACAAGCCTTAGCATTTTTAACTTTCATCTCTGATCATATCACGTCATCCTATCATACTAGGTTCATTCGCAGCTCTGATTCATGAACTGGATGGATCAGCGGTAACAAGTAAGCATGGCTAAGCACAACGGATACAAATAGCTCTAGCGAAGCTCATAAGCCAATCCCTAGATATGCTAGGAGCAGTGGATCAGGGAGTATAGGCTACAAAGGGGAACATGCATTAGATAGGATTACTATGTCTACCGATAAAATACTTTGGAATCGTATACACATGGCAAGAATGAAATACTTTGAAAGCATAGGATTATATCATGTGTGGGGTTTTGCTTGCCTTTGCCTGTTGATACTCAGATATAAAACTCCAGGTTCATCTTCTTGGCATCGTTCGTCGATAAACTTCGATGATGTTGATCTCGGTCTTCAATGTTGGACTCGATATCGTTGCTCACGTCACCTCCAAGGTCTACCGAGAAGAATCAAAACACCGGAAAGGAAAGCAACAATCACCACATGGCATCAATGAAATGCTCAAGCAAGCATGATGATATGATAAGTTAAATTGTATTGAAATGTAACCCTATAGCATGCTTGGCAAATTTAAGCGGGGTCCGAGGGGTACAAACCCTAAAATAGGGGGAACCTCGGGGTCACCTACGGGGTTTGCTATTGTTCTTCTAATTAAACTTGTAATTGAAGTTGTTAATCAAGGCATGATTATGAGTCTATTGTGTAGATCTCATTTTTCTGAGCATTTTGATATATTATACATATTTTCTGATTAAAAATGAATTAGTTATGCTTTTTCTCATTTTAAATCCAGTTTAAATCATTTTTAAAACAATTAAACATTTTTGGATTATATTAAATTATCTTACAACCTGGACCCACATGTCACAAGTTTAATAATTTCAGAAATTATTTTCTAAAAGTTTAAAAGTCTGACAGAAATTATTTTCTAAAAGTTTAAAAGTCTGACAGACTGGGCTCACAGGGGTTATTTTTATTTCCAGAAATTAATTAGAAAACAATTAAACAAAAGAAAAAGGAAATATGACCTCATGCTGACGTCATCAATGGAGATGCTCCCAGGTGAGCACGTCCCCATTGATCTGCTGCACGCGGGGGCTCGGGGTTGGGCTTGTTGGAGAGAGAGGACGATGGGGAGATGAATGGTGGTGGCACCGCCATTTATGGGTCTCCGGAGCGGTGACCACAGCGAGCTTGCACGGCGGCATGTGGTGGTGCATGGCGAGGGCGCGAAACAGAGAGGGAGGGTCGGATCGAAGAGGTCCATAAGGACCTTGGGCTCATGGAGAAGCTAGAAGACGGGTCAGGGAGGCGAGGCAAAGTCTGGAGCGATGATATGAACGGCGGCGAGATTTGTCGGTGATGGAGAAGACGACCACGTGGGGCTCAACTCAGAGCACCCCGGCTCGATTGCTTCTAGGAGAAGAAAGACGGGAGCACGACGGTTCTCCTGGGCATCTCGGCGGGTCTTGGGGAGGTCTAGAACGCCGACGAAGGGCGGCGCTGCAGCGGCTAGGGTTCGACCGGAAGAGGAACCAAGGGAGGGACAGGAAGAGAGGAAGTGGCACACGGTTAGGGTTCCTCGCGGTGGCCAGGGGGTCTTGTAGACGCCGGCGCCGTCGATGGCGTGCATCTCCACGCTAGCGAGCATCGCAGTGGCGCCAGCAACCTGCTTCCGTCGTGGCCAGAGGTGGACGACGAGGATAGAATGACAAAAGGGTACTGGGCCTGGGGTGGACCGTGTTGGGTTGCTGCGGACTGCTATGTGCTGCGTGGCATGGAAGATTAGCTGGGCTGCTGGCTGCGCTGGTGGGAGGCAAACAGAGAGGAGGGAAGATGGGCTGCAGCCTGCTTGAGATCTGGCTCTGTTTTTCTTTTCCAAAAGCTTTTCTTTTTCTGTTTTCATTTTCCTGTTTGTATTTTCAAACTCTTTTCTGTTTTGAACATTTTGAAAACACCAGAGGGTTTTGTAAAGGTGTTAAAGTACTTGCGAGGACCTATTAATCCATTTGGGTTCGACAAGTTTTGATAATTTCCAAAATACAAAACCATTTTGACGATTTACAAAAGGGGAGAAAAATAGGTTTTTGTGATTATTTATTGCATTCTTTTAAGATGATGCTCATGTTATGCACAAAACAAATCCTACTTAGATACTAAAGAAACTAGGGGTGTTACATGCAATGACATTGGTTGATCCATATGTGGTTTGTGAAAAGAGCACACATGCAATTACTCTGGTGGATACATATGTGGTTTGTCATTACAAGAACACACATGCAATGGCATTGGTGGATCCGTATGTGGTTTGTGGAAAGAACACACATGCAATGAAATTGGTTGATCTATATGTGGTTTGTCACAATAACACATGCAATTCCATTGGTGGATCCATATGTGGTTCATGAAAAGAACATACATGCAATGACATTGGTTGATCCATATGTGGTTTGTGACAATAACACACATGCAATGCCATTGGTTGATCCATGTGGTTTGTGGAGAAAATAGACATGCAATGACTCTGGTGGATCCATGTGTGGTTTGTGGAAAGAACACATATGCAATGACTCCGGTGGATCCATGTGTGGTTTGTGAAAAGAACACACATGCAATTACTCTAGTGCTGGTTTTAGTATAAGAAAACACATGCCATGACTCTAGTGGGTCCATATGTGGTTTTTGAAAAGAACACACATTCTTTGACATTGGTTGATCCATATGTGGTTTGTGACAAGAACACACATGCAATGCCATTGGTTGTTCCATGTCTGTTTTGTGAAAAGAACAGACATGCAATGACATTGGTGGATCCATGTGTGGTTTGTCAAAAGAACACACATGTAATGAATCTGGTGGATCCATGTGTGGTTTGTGGAAAGAAAATACATGGAATGACTCTGGTGGATCCATGTGTGGTTTGTGAAAAGAACACACATGCAATGACATTGGTTCATCCATATCTGGTTTGTGAAAAGAACACACATGCAATTACTCTAGTGGATACATATGTGGATTGTCATTACAAGAACACACATGCAACGACACTGGTGGATCAATGTGTGGTTTGTGAAAAGAACACACATGCAATGACATTGGTTGATCCGTATGTGGTTTGTGACAATAACACACATGTAATGCCATTGGTTGATCCAGGTGGTTTGTGGAAAAAAACACATGCAACGACTATGGTGGATCTATGTGTGGTTTGTCAAAAGAACACACACGCAATGACTCTGGTGGATCCATGTGTGGTTTGTGAAAAGAACACACATGCAATGACTCTAGTGCTAGTTTTCGTATAAGAACACACATGCAATGACTCTAGTGGGTCCATATATGGTTTGTGGAAAGAAGACACATGCAATGACTCTGGTGGATCCAAGTGTGGTTTGTGAAAAGAACACACATGCAATGACTCTAGTGCTGGTTTTAGTGTAAGAACACACACGCAATGACTCTAGTGGGTCCATGAGTGGTTTGAGGAAAGAACACACATGCAATGACCCTAGTGGATCCATGTGTGGTTTGTGAAAAGAACACACATGCAATTGCTCTGGTGGATACGTATGTGGTTTGTTGAAAGAACACACATGCAATTCCATTGTTGGATCCATATGTGGTTCATGAAAAGAACACACATTCTTTGACATTGGTTGATCCATATGTGGTTTGTGACAAGAACACACATGCAATGCCATTGGTTGATCCATGTGTGTTTTGTGAAAAGAACAGACATTCAATGACATTGGTAGATCTGTGTGTGGTTTGTGAAAAGAACACACATGCAATGACTCTAGCGGATCCATGTGTGGTTTGTGGAAAGAACATACATGCAATGACTCTTGTGGATGCATGTGTGGTTTGTGAAAATAAAACACATGCAATGACATTGGTTCATCCATATGTGGTTTGTGAAAAGAACATACATGCAATTACTCTGGTGGATACATATGTGGTTTGTCATTACAAGAACACACATGCAATGGCATTGGTGGATCCATGTGTGGTTTGTGAAAAGACCACACATGCAATGACGTTGGTTGATCCATATTTGGTTTGTGATAATAACACACATGCAATGCCATTGGTGGATCGATGTGTGGTTTGTCGAAAGAACACACATGCAAGGACTCTGGTGGATCCATGTGTAGTTGTGAAAAGAACACACATGCAATGACTCTAGTCCTGGTTTTAGTATAAGAACACACATGCAATGACTCTAGTGGGTCCAAATGTGCTTTGTGGAAAGAACACACATGCAATGACTCTGGTGGATCCATGTGTGGTTTTTAAAAGAACACACATGCAATGACATTGGTTGCTCCATATGGTGGTTTGTGAAACAACACACATGCAATGACTCTAATGGATCCAAATGTGGTTTGTAGAAAGAACACAGATGCAATGACTCTAGTGGATCCATAGTGGTTCATGAAAAGAACACACATGCAATGACATTGGTGGATACATATGTGGTTTGTAGAAAATACACACATACAATGACATTTGTTGATCCATATGTGGTTTGTGAAAAGAACACACATGCAATTACTCTTGTGGATACATATGTGGTTTGTGGAAAGAACATACATGCAACGACATTGGTTGATCCATATGTGGTTTGTGACAATAACACGCATGCAATGCCATTGGTTGATCCATGTGGTTTGTGCAAAAATAAACATGCAATGACTCTGATGTGTCCATGTGTGGTTTGTGGAAAGAACATAATCCAATGACTCTGGTGGATCCATGTGTGGTTTGTGAAAAGAATAGACATGCAATGACTCTAGTGCTGGTTTTAGTATAAGAACACACATGCAATGACTCTAGTGGGTCCATATGTGGTTCATGAAAATAGTACTCATGCTTTGATATTGGTTGGTCCATATGTGGTTTGTGACAAGAACACACATGCAATGCCATCGGATGATCCATGTGTGGTTTGTGAAAAGAACACACATGCAATGACTCTGGTGGATCCATGTGTGGTTTGGGAAAGAACATACATGCAATGACTCTGGTGGATCCATGTGTGGTTTGTGAAAAGAAGTCACATGCAAAGACATTGGTTCATCTATATGTGGTTTGTGAAAAGAGACACCACATGCAATTACTCTGGTGGATAAATATGTGGTTTGTCATTACAAGAACACACATGCAATGGCACTGGTGGATCCATGTGAGGTTTGTGTAAAGAACACACCTGCAATGAAATTGGTTGATCCATATGTGGTTTCTGACAATAACACACATGAAATGCGATTGGTTGATCCATGTGGTTTGTGTAAAAAACACATGCAATGACTATGGTGAATCTATGTGTGGTTTGTGGAACGAACACACATGCAATGACTCTGGTGCACCCATGTGTGGTTTGTGAAAAGAACACACGTGCAATGACTCTATTGCTGGTTTTAGTATAGAACACACATGCAATGACTCTAGTGGGTCCATATGTGGTTGTGGAAAGAACACACATGCAATGACTCTGGTGGATCCATGTGTGGTTTGTGAAAAGAACACACATGCAATGACATTGGTTGATCCATATGTGGTCCGTGAAAAGAACACACATGCAGTGAATCTAGTGGATCCATATGTGGTTTGTGGAAAGAACACAGATGGATGACTCTAGTGGATCCATATGTGTTCATGAAAATAACACACATGCAATGACATTGGTGGATCCATACGTGGTTTCTGGAAACAACACACATGTAATGACATTGTTGATCCATATGTGGTTTATGAAAACAACACACATGCAATTACTCTGGTGGATACATATGTGGTTTGTGGAAATAACACACATGCAATTGCATTGGTGGATCCATGTGTGTTATGGAAAGAACATACATACAATGACATTGGTTGATCCATATGTGGTTTATGACAATAATACTCATGCAAAGCCATTGGTTGATCCATTTGGTTTGTGGAAAAAACAGACATGCAATGACTCTGGTGGATCCATGTGTGGTTTGTGGAAATATCATACATGCAATGACTCTAGTGGGTCATGTGTGGTCGTGAAAAAAACACACATGCAATAACTCTAGTGCTGGTTTTAGTATAAGAACATACATGCAATGACTCTAGTCAGTCCATATGGGGTTTGTGGAAAGAACACAACATGCAATGACTCTAGTGGATCCATGTGTGGTTTGTGAAAAGAACACACATGCAATGACATTGGTTGATCCATATGTTGATTGTGAAAAGAAACACAATGCAATGACTCTAGTGGATCCGTATGTGGTCTGTGGAAGAACACAGATGCAATGACTCTAGGTGGATCCAATTGTGGTCATGAAAAGAGCACCACATGCAATGACATTGGTGGATCCATATGTGTTTTTGGAAAGAACACACATGCAATGACATTTGTTGATCCATATAAGGTTGGTGAAAATAACACACATGCAATTACTCTGGTGGATACATATGTGGTTTGTGGAAAGACACACATGCAATGGCATTTGTGGATCCATGTGTGGTTTGTGGAAACAACATACATGCAATGACATTGGTGATCCATATGTGGTTTGTGACAAAAACATGCATGCAATTCCATTGGTTGATCCATGTGGTTTGTGGAAAAAACAGACATGCGATGACTCTGGTGGATCCATGTGTGGTTGTGAAAAGAACACACATGCAATGA
>CAJUXJ010001434.1:0-20495 GCA_910589775.1 Avena eriantha
TTTCGATAAGTAAGAGTGTCGAACCCAACGAGGAGAAGAAGGTGCTGAGGCTAGTGGTATGGATTAGGAATTCTCTGCAAATACTTAGCAAACGGATTTTTAGGGGTTTTCGATAAAGCAAGTAAACAAGTACGAGTAAATAAAAGACAGTAAGAATGAATGCAACAAGTGGCCTAATCCTTTGGCCAATCCTTTATGCAGCAAAGGACAAGCCGGTTGTATTTCTATAGATGACCAAATGTTCTCGAGGACACATGGGAAGACTGTCAAGTGCTTTCGCTTCATATAGTCGATTAATCTTCTCTAGCTTGCTAAGTGTTGTGTGGGTGAACCTGTGCTAATGTACCGCCCCATCCAAGACTAAATACATACTTGTGATTATACCCCTTGCAAACATCCGTAAGTACAAGTAAGTAATTAAGGTAGAAACCTACCCACAACTTTAAACTCTAAGACCCTTACGTCCCTTGTGCAATGGTTTCCTAACGCGGGGTTCAGGTTCTGTCACTCCGGCAAGCCCTACGATTAGTAGCCAAATACACAATGCATTCACCTAGGCCCATATAGGTGAAGTGCCATGTAGTCGACGTTCGCATGACACCCCTAGAAGAAGTACACCACAACTTAAATAACAATATATTGAATCTTTCTCAACACAACTCCACTACTAACAACAAGACTTCTCCCATGTCCTCAAGAACAAAACAAACTACTCACAAGGCATCATATGGATCATGATCAGAGATGAAATAATGATGTATAGCAATCTGAACATAAACAATAATTCAATGGTTCACTCAATATCATCAACTACAAGGAGTAATCAACACCGGGAAAGTTTCCCCTATGAACTATGCAAGATTCAACACAATTGTTACAACAATATGGAGATGGTGATGAGGGTGCTGATGGTGATGATGATGGTGGTGATGACGATGATGATGATCCCGATGAAGTCCAGCTTGATGGTGGTGTTGATGGCGACGATCTCCCCTCTCTGGGAAGGAATTCCCCCAGCAGAAATCTGTCTGCCGGAGAGATCTTTCTCTCTCGGTGTTTCCGCCCCACAGAGGCGGCAGAATCTTTCTGTGGTCGCTCCCCGAGTCTTAGGGTTTCGTGGGGATGATATACGCCAGAGGGGAGAGGCTGGAGTGGGCCAGGGCGGCCACACCACTCCCAGGCGCGGCCTAGGCCTGCCCGCGCCATGGGGTGGTGTGGGGCCCCCTGTGGCCCACCTCCACTCCATCTTCTGGCATCCTGAGTCTTCTGGAAAAATAGAATTTTCCGTATATTTTCCCGGATTTTCTGATCTTCACGAATTTTGCCTCCAAACAGCACCTTTTCCATCAGAATCCTGACTGCAGCGGTCCATGCTCCAAAAGTCATCAACCATGCAAAAATAGATGAAATAACATAAGTATCACCTCTCAATACGAAATATATCAATGAATAATAGTGAATTAAGACATAGAATAGTGATGCAAAATGGACGTATGAACTCCCCCCAAGCTTAGACTTCGCTTGTCCCCAAGCGAAACTGAGCTCAATAAACATGGCCTCAGGTTTATGGAGTGAAGAGTCAATAAAAGAATACGGACAAGAAGCATCACATTCATCAAATAAATAGATCATAATAGAAGACAACTCACTATTATATAACTCAACTTGCAATGAATAAAGGAAGCACAATAAGGATACATAAAGTAAATCATAATTGGTAATGGCAAACTTAGCTCTTGGTCGAAGAATAGTGATAATTTGCTGGAGTTCGCAAATAGCTGGTTTTTCAATGAAAGCTTTCAAAGTAGTAAACATCAAGATAAGAGCAACGTGCAAAACAAGGAACATAAGAAACATGAATGCATAAATCATCATATGAATGAATGAAACACATCAACTCAAAATACTTGCTGAGATAGAAGGGAATAGGTTTACTGACTCAACTATAAAGTAAAAGAAAGGCCCTTCAAAGAGGGAAGCAGGGATTGCAAGTCTCATAAAGAGCTCCCAAAAATTATGATACTTACTAGCTTTCAGCTCTCATTGCCCCTATCATAGGCATCTTTAGGTGATTAAGGTGAAAGTGAGGTCCAATCTGAGTTATATGCTTGATAGACTATAAACTGAAAATCCCAAGTCCCTTGAGTACGAGGGCCGCTCCTCATGCTACTCAACTCTAGTTACCGGTAAGTTCTTGTCATCGTAAGTATGTGCGTATCATTGAGAACCGCCAACGGGGTACCCCTTGCCCGATGATACGAAAGAATCCCCATATCAAAATGAAAAGGCAAGCAGACAATGAGTACCTCAGCAATCTTCTTATTTACCATGGGAAAATGGTGCTTTTTTTTCTCTCTTTCCTCTTTTCATAGTATCTTTTTTTATTTTTCTCAATAGCTATCTCTCTCTTTTTTTTATAAGAAGAATGCTTCATAGATATCATTATGGTTACGCTGCAGGTTTCCACCATGTCAGCATGGATTAGACCAACGGCCTAGGCGTTTCTCTAACACACATACATAACTCCATGGACTTACAAGCTCCCCTTTTATTTCACACCGACGACATCCGCAAACAAAAGAGCAAGGTATCAACTGGGTATATATTTACAAGTGTTGAAAGCATTCCCCGTGACAGCACGGTTCTGCTAATCCCCAGCCTATAATTTGCAAGCATACTTTCATGGAGAGTTCACAATGGTTCAGGTTTATTAAATGCAAGAAAGTAAAATGTGCCATCAAGTTCGTGAGAGCTTTAATCACTAATTTTCGCATAACAAGTTTAATTTGGGAGGTAGACAAAACAAGAATTTACTTGGAATAGCAATAATGCTACTAGGTAGGTATGGTGGACACAAATGGCAAAGGTTTTGGTTTAAAGGAGTGGATGCACGAGAAGAATTCCCTCTCAGTATAGGTTTTTGGCTAGCAAGGCTGGGTAGCAAGTACAAGAGTGGAAGGAAACAACCAAACATACAAATGATAAAAACAAACATGCAATCTTCCTTGGAAGCACAAAAGATCTTAACTAGAGAATACTAAACTTATGAGCAAATCAAGAAAGAAAGATGATGAAATTATTTTCCTCTAGAGTACTTCTATCTTTTTCTTTTCAACTCTAAAAAAGGTGTTGCTACTGACCGAGCCAGGTTTTCCAAAACCAACTAAATTAACTCAATGATCCCAGAGTGATACTAATACTAACAACAAGATCAATCATATAACCACGAATTGAAAACTAACATAAACTATGCAAAAGAGTGAATGATAGAACTTCTCCTTAATATTCCATAATGGAAACTCACACCAAGGGATACATATCTAACGAGAGAGGGGACACTTCCATAATGCAAATCATACTACATAATAACTCATATATTCATGATATGACTCTACTAATAAGGTAAAAAGATAGAAGATAGTGATATGATACCGCGGCACTCCCCCAAGCTTGGAACAAACCAAGGGGATGCCAAACCTAATGACGAATTACTCCTTCGGTGGTGGTGGTATCCTCTCATCTTCGTCTGTCTTCCAGGGTAAAGGCTTCCCATCAACAAAGGACATCGTGGTTTCCAACATCCTGAAACTTGCAGCAGCACTTATGCGTTTAAATCTAGCCTCATACTCACAGTTTTGATTTTGAACGTCACAGAACTGTGCTTGCAGTTCGTTGGTTGTTTGGCGGAGTGATAGGACTTCGTCTTTGAGTTCAGCAGTCTCCTTTTGGTGCTCGGTGATTAATTCGGAGCAAATCTTATGGATGATATCCACTTCGCGCTCCGCCATCTTCCTGTACCTAAAGACTTCTTGCTCCAGTGCTTCCATCCTGTCCTCCAGACTTCCTTCACCTTTAGGGCCTTGAACCTCTTTAATCCGGACCTCCCCACCTTCGAGCAACAACTCCTTGGGATGAATCTTCAATTCTCTCATGTATGGGCTGACGATATCTTCTAAGGAATCTCCCTTGGATGATCCAGAGGAGGGCATTGTGGCTCCAAATCTGGGATTCTACCTGGCAGAAACAGATCGAAACAAAAACACAACAAAAACACGATATACGATCCTCGGGAGATCCGGGGGGTTATATATTACAAAGTTTCATATCAAAAGGAAGGTACTTGGAGAAAACAAGTCGGAGGCGGAGTCCTGGGTGGCCTCACCACCTGGTGGCGCGGCCAGGGTGGACCCACGCCATGGGGTTGTGTGGGCCACCCTGGCTCCGTTTTCGTCCCTTCTTCGCTTCGTAGCTTTCCTTATTGACTGAAAACTGCAAAAAATATAGTTGGATTGTATTTTCGCGGAACTTTTCTTACCATAACTGTCACCTAGTTGGAAACGGACTCTGCAGGTCTCTGAATTTGATATCTAGTAGATTCTTCCGGAGTCATAACTTGAAAAGCATCAATATCTTCATCTTCATACACTTATTACTTGAGTCATAAAACCCTTCTCTTCCTTATTACACCATTATCTCCACTTCCTGGAAATTATTTCACACAAAACTTCACACAGTTCTCATTAGCAACATTAGTATAAGTGAAGTGATAAAACCTTTTGAGTCCAACTTCAACTGAAAACCACCAAAACATAAGCTACTGTAGCAACTCCTTCCGAAAACCCAAAAAGAATTCAAAAGGAAATCGAATAAAGAAACAAATGCAAGAGTGGCAAAATCTATCAAAACAGACCAGCAGGTAAAGATCAATTTTTTCAAAAATCTTCTGTTGATCAAATCAAAAAGTGCAAAACTAACGAAAGTTAAATAACAACCTGGGGCAGAAGCACAAAACATTACAGCTCAATCCGACTTACAAAGATCTCTCACGAATTTTTACGATGAAGCACAAATATCTGTTTCAGGACAGCAACTTCCCCAAATATTACTTCTCTCTCATTAGAGGTTGATCTTGACACAAAAACCAAACAAAATGGATAAGGAGCGGTTATTGCCAAAGTAATAACTTCCAAGACTCAAAGAAACAAAACAAACTAAAAGCAAAAACAAATTGGGTTGTCTCCCATAAAGCTCTTTCTTTATAGCCATTAAGATGGGCATGATAATTTTGAAGAAGCTCTCATAGGGATATGAATTGAAGTGAAAGAGAGCATTAATAAGCAAAAACACACACATTTAAGTCTAACCCACTTCCTATGCAAGGGAATTTTGTAAACAAACAAGTTGTTGAAACCAAAGGCAACTTGCATAAGAAGGCAAAAGAAGTGCAACATGAAAACTTTCAGCATAAAACAAGGAAACTTTATATTATTGAGATGCATAAGAACACTTTTCCCTCTCTCATAGTAACTTTCAGTATCATGCATAAACTTAACACATAGCTATCACAAGGACCATCATAGCAATGATCACTTATTCTAACAGAAAACATGGGAATATTAGCTCTCATAACACTACTTTGTGAAGCAATATTAGAGGTATCCTTACAAAGGATAGTGTGTCCCTCTTTTTCATATTTAGCAACAAAGTCTTTCACATTTGCTACAATAGGTTCATCAACCATTTGTTTATAAGGTTCAACAGCCTTATTCATACTTTCATCTACCATACTAGCCATCATAGAATGTTCCTTTACCTTAACTGGGAAAGGCATTTTCTCAATATAAGGTTTGGGTAAGACATGATTAGCAGTATAAACTTCAGTATTTCTTGCAGGAACACTCTTAGCAACATCTTTATAAGGTTCATGATTCTTATTCCACTTCTTTTTAGGCACTTCAATGTAGGAAGCAAAAGCCTTAAAATAAGAAGCAATAGCTTGAGAGTCTAGACCATAAGCATTTTTAATATTTGAAAGTCATCAGTTCCCATAAAAGCTTCAATGCATTCATAATCATAATTTATACCTGACTTTCTACCTTTGTCATTCTCCCAAGCTTCAGCATTGTCTTGAATACGGTCCAGAAGATCCCATTTAGCTTCTTCTTCCATGCGAGTGAATGATCCAGCACAAGAAGCATCCAATAAATCCTTGTCATGTAGAGGGAGCCTTGCATAAAAGTTGTTGATAATAATATTGTTGGGGAGCTCATGAATGGGGCATTTGAGCATCAGTAACTTCAATCTCCCCCAAGCTTCAGCTGTACTTTCTCCATCAAGAGGCCAAAAGTTGTATATTTGATTCCGATCTTTATGAATCTCACTAGGAGGATAAAACTTTGAATAAAAGAGAGGCACTATTTCCTCCCATTCCAGAGCTTGACCATTCTTCAACAGCTTATACCATTCCTCAGCTCTTCCTTTCAGTGATAATGAGAATAACTTCTTCTTAACTTGATCTATAGTAATACCTGCACACTTGAACAACCCGCATAATTCGTGTATAAAGAGTAAATGATCACCGGGATGGACAGTTCCATCCCCAACATAGTAGTTATCCATAACACGATCAATAATTCTTGTAGGTATTTTGAAAACATCTTTCTCAGCAGGTGGTGGCTTATCTACTACCTTAGCAGTGGTAGTAGCATTACCAAATAAGAAACTCAGCGAATTATCCATAATGAAAATAAAGCAACTAATAGAAGTAAACAATACTCACAGTAGAAGTTTCCTTTACCAGTTCCACTCCAATAGCGCTTCACTCCCCGGCAACGGCGCCAGAAAATAGTCTTGATGACCCACAAGTATAGGGGGTGTACCGCAGTATTTTCGATAAGTAAGAGTGTCGAACCCAATGAGGAGCGGAAGGTGCTGGATAGTGGTATGGATCAGGTATTCTCTGCAAATACTTAGCAAACGGATTTTTAGGGGTTTTCGATAAAGCAAGTAAACAAAGTACGAGTAAATAAAAGACAGTAAGAATGAATGCAGCAAGTGGCCCAATCCTTTATGCAGCAAAGGACAAGCCGGTTGTATTTCTATAGATGACCAAACGTTCACGAGGACACATGGGAAGACTGTCAAGTGCTTTCGCTTCATATAGTCGGTTAACCTTCTCTAGCTTGCTAAGTGTTGTGTGGGTGAACCTGTGTTAATGTATCGCCCCATCCAAGACTAAATACATACTTGTGATTATACACCTTGCAAACATCCATAAGTACAAGAAAGTAATTAAGGTAGAAACCTAACCACAGCTTTAAACTCTAAGACCCTTACGTCCCTTGTGCAATGGTTTCCTAACGGGGGTTCAGGTTTCTGTCACTCCGGCAACCCCTACGATTAGTAGCCAAATACACAATGCATTCCCCTAGGTCCATATAGGTGAAGTGTCATGTAGTCGACGTTCACATGACACCACTAGAAGAAGTACACCACAACTTAAATAACAATCTATTGAATCTTTCTCAACACAACTCCACTACTAACAACAAGACTTCTCCCATGTCCTCAAGAACAAAACGAACTACTCACAAGACATCATATGGATCATGATCAGAGATGAAATAATGATGTATAACAATCTGAACATAAACAATAATTCAATGGTTCACTCAATAGCATCAACTACAAGGAGTAATCAACACCGGGAAAGTTTCCCCTATGAACTATGCAAGATTCAACACAATTGTTACAACAATATGGACATGGTGATGAGGGTGCTGATGGTGATGATGGTTGTGATGATGATGATGATGATCCCGATGAAGTCCAGCTTGATGGTGGTGTTGATGGCGACGATCTCCCCTCTCCGGGAAGGAATTCCCCCGGCAGAAAACTGTCTACCGGAGAGATCATTCTCTCTCGGTGTTTTCTGCCCCGCAGAGGCGGCGGAATCTTTCTGTGGTCGCTCCCCGAGTCTTAGGGTTTCGTGGGGATGATATACGCCAGAGGGGAGAGGCTGGAGTGGGCCAGGGCGGCCACACCACTCCCAGGCGCGACCTAGGCCTGCCCGCGCCATGGGGTGGAGTGGGCCCCCTGTGGCCCACCTCCACTCCATCTTCTGGCATCCCGAGTCTTCTGGAAAAATAGAATTTTCCGTATATTTTCCCAGATTTTCTGATCTTCGCGAATTTTGCCTCCAAACAGCACTTTTTCCATCAGAATCCTGACTGCAGCGGTCCATGCTCCAAAAGTCATCAACCATGCAAAAATAGATGAAATAACATAAGTATCACCTCTCAATACGAAATATATCAATGAATAATAGTGAATTAAGGCATAGAATAGTGATGCAAAATGGACGTATCAACGCCCTCGACAAAAGTCTCATGAGTTGCTATTTTCTGTAAGTTGTTGAATTCATTGTCTATATAGAAGTTGTTCATTTTTTCAGTTGCTCAGTTCATTACATATAATTATCCTCATTATATCCTTTTGTACTCTGCTAATGCGGAATGAAGATCACGGAATGTAAAAGAAGGTCACTCTTTAGTGTTGGGTTCATTGACCCAGATAAAATACAATGTCAGACGCTAAAGGATAAACCCGAGGAGACGCAGGAAAACCTTCTAAGGTTTCTAACAGAGCAACATTTATGTGACCACATACTGTTTCCTTACAATTTCCGGTGAGGGTCTTACTATGTTGTACACATTCACTTTTTCTTACTCGATGTTAAATGTATTTGATGAGTTACTGATGTATATATAAATGTGTGCAGTTTCCACTGGATTCTCATGGACATTCAACTTGATAAGGGAAGAGTTGAAGTCATGGACCCATCAAAGAGACCCCTGGAACAGTTTAGGGACATGCAGGACATGCTCCAGAGGTAATTTCTGTGCTACATCGGTCTCTTTATTTGATCTGTACGTGGAAACTTCCGCCGCGTCACAACCGGGCCTAGAATGTGCAAAGTTGGCCCAACCTTGTCTCTCCATGTACATATGTCCTAAACAAACCAAAACAAGTAGAGAGGTCCAACGGGCTACCCTCGTACGGACAAAGCTATAGGGGTAGACGATCCGGGGCCCCTGGTCTAGGGTTTCGCCGGAGGAAGACCGTCGGAGCGTCGGAATCACATGAAAACTTGCATGTGCCCCTAGGATATGTGTGTCAGAGTGGTGCAAGGTTGTTAGGTGCCATGTGTAGGCCCCATGTGTGACCCCCTTCCCGGACATGCGTTAACACTTAGTAAAATCCTGGATCTGTACGTGGAAAGTCCCACCGCGTCACAACCGGGGCCTAGAATGTGGCAAAGTTGGCCCAACCTTGGCTCTCCATGTACATATGTCCTAAACAAACCAAAACAAGTAGAGAGGTCCACCGGGCTACCCTTGTACGCAGATAGCTATACGGGTAGACGATCCGGGGACCCCGGTCTAGGGTTTCGCCGGAGGAAGACCGCCGGAGCGTCGAAATCACATGAAAACTTGCATGTGCCCCTAGGATATGTGTGTAAGAGTGGTGCAAGGTTTTTAGGTGCCATGTGTAGGCCCCATGTGTGACCCGCTTCCCGGACATGCGTTAACACCGGATAAAATCCTAGATATGTACGTGGAAAGTCCCGCCACGTCATGACCGGGGCCTAGAATGTGGAAAAGTTGGCCCAACCTTGGATCTCCATGTACATATGTCCTAAACAAACCAAAACAAGTAGAGAGGTCCACCGGGCTACCCTCGTACGGAGAAAGCTATAGGGGTAGACGATCCGGGGCCCCTGGTCTAGGGTTTTGCCGGAGGAAGACCGTCGGAGCGTCGGAATCACATGAAAACTTGCATGTGCCCCTAGGATATGTGTGTGAGACTGGTGCAAGGTTGTTAGGTGCCATGTGTAGGCCCCATGTGTGACCCCCTTCCCGGACATGCGTTAACACCGGGTAAAATCCTCGATCTGTACGTGGAAAGTCCTGCCGCGTCACAACCGGGGCCTAGAATGTGGCAAAGTTCGCCCAACCTTGGCTCTCCATGTACATATGTCCTAAACAGCCCAAAACAAGTAGAGAGGTCCACCGGGCTACCCTAATACGGAGATAGCTATAGGGGTAGACGATCCGAGGCCCCTGGTCTGGTGTTTCGCCGGAGGAACACCACCGGAGCATCAAAATCACATGAAAACTTGCATTTGCCCCTACGATATGTGTGTTAGAGTGGTGCAAGGTTGTTAGGTGCCATGTGTAGGCCCTATGTGTGACCCTCCTTCCCGGACATGCGTTAACACTTAGTAAAATCCACGATCTGTACGTGGAAACTCCCGCCGCGTCACAACCGGGGCCTAGAATGTGCAAAGTTGGCCCAACCTTGTCTCTCCATGTACATATGTCCTAAACAAACCAAAACAAGTAGAGAGGTCTAACGGGCTACCCTCGTACGGACAAAGCTATAGGGGTAGACGATCCGGGGCCCCTGGTCTAGGGTTTCGCCGGAGGAAGACCGTCGGAGCGTCGGAATCACATGAAAACTTGCATGTGCCCCTAGGATATGTGTGTAAGAGTGGTGCAAGGTTGTTAGGTGCCATGTGTAGGCCCCATGTGTGACCCCCTTCCCGGACATGCGTTAACACTTAGTAAAATCCTGGATCTGTACGTGGAAAGTCCCACCGCGTCACAACCGGGGCCTAGAATGTGGCAAAGTTGGCCCAACCTTGGCTCTCCATGTACATAT
Organism: Avena eriantha; assembly: GCA_910589775.1. Lineage (NCBI taxonomy): Eukaryota > Viridiplantae > Streptophyta > Magnoliopsida > Poales > Poaceae > Avena > Avena eriantha. The sequence goes on from CAJUXJ010001434.1 coordinate 10,504, forward strand.
GTCCTAAACAAACCAAAACAAGTAGAGAGGTCCACCGGGCTACCCTTGTACGGACATAGCTATAGGGGTAGACGATTCGGGGCCCCCGGTCTAGGGTTTTGCCGGAGGAAGACCGTCGGAGCGTCGGAATCACATGAAAACTTGCATGTGCCCCTAGGATATGTGTGTGAGAGTGGTGAAAGGTTGTTAGGTGCCATGTGTAGGCCCCATGTGTGACCCCTTTCCCGGACATACGTTAACACCGGGTAAAATCCTCGATCTATACGTGGAAAGTCCCGCCGCGTCACAACCGGGGCCTAGAATGTGGCAAAGTTCGCCCAACCTTGGCTCTCCATGTACATATGTCCTAAACAAACCAAAACAAGTAGAGAGGTCCACCGGGCTACCCTCGTACGGAGATAGCTATAGGGGTAGACGATCCGGGGTCCCCCCGTCTAGGGTTTCGCCGGAGGAAAGACCGCCGGAGCGTCGAAATGACATGAAAACTTTCATTTGCCCCTAGGATATGTGTGTTAGAGTGGTGCAAGGTTGTTAGGTGCCATGTGTAGGCCCCTATGTGTGACCCCCTTCCCGTACATGCGGTAACACTTAGTAAAATCCTAGATCTGTACGTGGAAACTCCCGCCGCGTCACAACCGGGGCCTAGAATGTGGTAAAGTTGGCCCAACCTTGGCTCTCCATGTACATATGTCCTAAACAAACTAAAACAAGTTGAGAGGTCCACCGGGCTACCCTCGTACCGAGAAAGCTATAGGGGTAGACGATCAGGGGCCCTTGGTCTAGGGTTTTGCCGGAGGAAGGCCGTCGGAGCGTCGGAATCACATGAAAACTTGCATGTGCCCCTAGGATATGTGTGTGAGACAGGTGCAAGGTTTTTAGGTGCCATGTGTAGGCCCCATGTGTGACCCCCTTCCCGGACATGCGTTAACACCGCGTAAAATCCTCGATCTGTACGTGGAAAGTCCTGCAGCGTCACAACCGGGGCCTAGAATGTGGCAAAGTTCGCCCAACCTTGGCTCTCCATGTACATATGTCCTAAACAAACCAAAACAAGTAGAGAGGTCCACTGGGCTACCCTCGTACGGAGATAGCTATAGGGGTAGACGATCCGGGGCCCCTGGTCTAGGGTTTCGCCGGAGGAAGACCGTCGGAGCGTCGGAATCACATGAAAACTTGCATGTGCCCCTAGGATATGTGTGTGAGACTGGTGCAAGGTTGTTAGGTGCCATGTGTAGGCCCCTATGTGTGACCCTCCTTCCCGGACATGCGTTAACACTTAGTAAAATCCACGATCTGTACGTGGAAAGTCCCGCCGCGTCACAACCGGGGCCTAGAATGTGGCAAAGTTGGCCCAACCTTGGCTCTCCATGTACATATGTCCTAAACAAACCAAAACAAGTAGAGAGGTCCACCGGGCTACCCTTGTACGTAGATAGCTATAGGGGTAGACGATCCGGGGCCCCCGGTCTAGGGTTTCGCCGGAGGAAGACCGCCGGAGCGTCGAAATCACATGAAAACTTGCATGTGCCCCTAGGATATGTGTGTAAGAGTGGTGCAAGGTTTTTAGGTGCCATGTGTAGGCCCCATGTGTGACCCCCTTCCCGGACATGCGTTAACACTTAGTAAAATCCTTGATCTGTACGTGGAAAGTCCCACCGCGTCACAACCGGGGCCTACAATGTGGCAAAGTTGGCCCAACCTTGGCTCTCCCTGTACATATGTCCTAAACAAACCAAAACAAGTACAGAGGTCCACCGGGCTACCCTCATACGGACATAGCTATAGGGGTAGACGATTCGGGGCCCCCGGTCTAGGGTTTTGCCGGAGGAAGACCGTCGGAGCGTCGGAATCACATGAAAACTTGCATGTGCCCCTAGGATATGTGTGTGAGAGTGGTGCAAGGTTGTTAGGTGGCATGTGTAGGCCCCATGTGTGACCCCTTTCCCGGACATACGTTAACACCGGGTAAAATCCTCGATCTATACGTGGAAAGTCCCGCCGCGTCACAACCGGGGCCTAGAATGTGGCAAAGTTCGCCCAACCTTGGCTCTCCATGTACATATGTCCTAAACAAACCAAAACAAGTAGAGAGGTCCACCGGGCTACCCTCGTACGGAGATAGCTATAGGGGTAGACGATCCGGGGCCCCCGGTCTAGGGTTTCGCCGGAGAAAGACCGCCGGAGCGTCGAAATCACATGAAAACTTGCATGTGCCCCTAGGATATGTGTGTTAGAGTGGTGCAAGGTTGTTAGGTGCCATGTGTAGGCCCTATGTGTGACCCCCTTCCCGGACATGCGTTAACACTTAGTAAAATCCTGGATCTGTACGTGGAAACTCCCGCCGCGTCACAACCGGGGCCTAGAATGTGGTAAAGTTGGCCCAACCTTGGCTCTCCATGTACATATGTCCTAAACAAACCAAAACAAGTAGAGAGGTCCACCGGGCTACCCTCGTACCGAGAAAGCTATAGGGGTAGACGATCAGGGGCCCCTGGTCTAGGGTTTTGCCGGAGGAAGACCGTCGGAGCGTCGGAATCACATGAAAACTTGCATGTGCCCCTAGGATATGTGTGTGAGACTGGTGCAAGGTTGTTAGGTGCCATGTGTAGGCCCCATGTGTGACCCCCTTCCCGGACATGCGTTAACACCGGGTAAAATCCTCGATCTGTACGTGGAAAGTCCCTGCCGCGTCACAACCGGGGCCTAGAATGTGGCAAAGTTCGCCCAACCTTGGCTCTCCATGTACATATGTCCTAAACAGACCAAAACAAGTAGAGAGGTCCACCGGGCTACCCTAATACGGAGATAGCTATAGGGGTAGACGATCCGAGGCCCCCGGTCTAGGGTTTCGCCGGAGGAACACCGCCGGAGCGTCGAAATCACATGAAAACTTGCATTTGCCCCTAGGATATGTGTGTTAGAGTGGTGCAAGGTTGTTAGGTGCCATGTGTAGGCCCTATGTGTGACCCCCTTCCCGGACATGCGTTAACACTTAGTAAAATCCACGATCTGTACGTGGAAACTCCCGCCGCGTCACAACCGGGGCCTAGAATGTGGCAAAGTTGGCCCAACCTTGTCTCTCCATGTACATATGTCCTAAACAAACCAAAACAAGTAGAGAGGTCCACCGGGCTACCCTCGTACGGACAAAGCTATAGGGGTAGACGATCCGGGGCCCCTGGTCTAGGGTTTCGCCGGAGGAAGACCGTCGGAGCGTCGGAATCACATGAAAACTTGCATGTGCCCCTAGGATATGTGTGTGAGAGTGGTGCAAGGTTGTTAGGTGCCATGTGTAGGCCCCATGTGTGACCCCCTTCCCGGACATGCGTTAACACCTTAGTAAAATCCTGGATCTGTACGTGGAAAGTCCCACCGCGTCACAACCGGGGCCTAGAATGTGGCAAAGTTGGCCCAACCTTGGCTCTCCATGTACATATGTCCTAACCAAACCAAAACAAGTAGAGAGGTCCACCGGGCTACCCTTGTACGTAGATAGCTATAGGGGTAGACGATCCGGGGCCCCCGGTCTAGGGTTTCGCCGGAGGAAGACCGCCGGAGCGTCGAAATCACATGAAAACTTGCATGTGCCCCTAGGATATGTGTGTAAGAGTGGTGCAAGGTTTTTAGGTGCCATGTGTAGGCCCCATGTGTGACCCCCTTCCCGGACATGCGTTAACACTAGGTAAAATCCTGGATCTGTACGTGGAAAGTCCCGCCGCGTCACAACCGGGGCCTAGAATGTGGAAAAGTTGGCCCAACCTTGGCTCTCCATGTACATATGTCCTAAACAAACCAAAACAAGTAGAGAGGTCCACCGGGCTACCCTCGTACGGAGAAAGCTATAGGGGTAGACGATCCGGGGCCCCTGGTCTAGGGTTTTGCCGGAGGAAGACCGTCGGAGCGTCGGAATCACATGAAAACTTGCATGTGCCCCTAGGATATGTGTGTGAGACTGGTGCAAGGTTGTTAGGTGCCATGTGTAGGCCCCATGTGTGACCCCCTTCCCGGACATGCGTTAACACCGGGTAAAATCCTCGATCTGTACGTGGAAAGTCCTGCCGCGTCACAACCGGGGCCTAGAATGTGGCAAAGTTCGCCCAACCTTGGCTCTCCATGTACATATGTCCTAAACAAACCAAAACAAGTAGAGAGGTCCACCGGGCTACCCTCATACGGAGATAGCTATAGGGGTAGACGATCCGAGGCCCCCGGTCTAGGGTTTCGCCGGAGGAAGACCGCCGGAGCGTCGAAATCACATGAAAACTTGCATGTGCCCCAAGGATATGTGTGTCAGAGTGGTGCAAGGTTGTTAGGTGTCATGTGTAGGCCCCATGTGTGACCCCCTTCCCGGACATGCGTTAACACTTAGTAAAATCCTGGATCTGTACGTGGAAACTCCCGCCGCGTCACAACCGGGGCCTAGAATGTGGCAAAGTTGGCCCAACCTTGGCTCTCCATGTACATATGTCCTAAACAAACCAAAACAAGTAGAGAGGTCCACCGGGCTACCCTCGTACGGAGAAAGCTATAGGGGTAGACGATCCGGGGCCCCTGGTCTAGGGTTTCGCCGGAGGAAGACCGTCGGAGCGTCGGAATCACATGAAAACTTGCATGTGCCCCTAGGATATGTGTGTGAGACTGGTGCAAGGTTGTTAGGTGCCATGTGTAGGCCCCATGTGTGACCCCCTTTCCGGACATGCGTTAACACTTAGTAAAATGCTGGATCTGTACGTGGAAAGTCCCGCCGCGTCACAACCGGGGCCTAGAATGTGGCAAAGTTGGCCCAACCTTGGCTCTCCATGTACATATGTCCTAAACAAACCAAAACAAGTAGAGAGGTCCACCGGGCTACCCTCGTACGGAGATAGCTATAGGGGTAGACGATCCGGGGCCCCCGGTCTAGGGTTTCGCCGGAGGAAGACCGCCGGAGCGTCGGAAATCACATGAAAACTTGCATGTGCCCCTAGGATATGTGTGTAGAGTGGTGCAAGGTTTTTAGGTGCCATGTGTAGGCCCCATGTGTGACCCCCTTCCCGGACATGCGTTAACACTTAGTAAAATCCTGGATCTGTACGTGGAAAGTCCCGCCGCGTCACAACCGGGGCCTAGAATGTGGCAAAGTTGGCCCAACCTTGGCTCTCCATGTACATATGTCCTAAACAAACCAAAACAAGTAGAGAGGTCCACCGGGCTACCCTCGTACGGAGATAGCTATAGGGGTAGACGATCCGGGGCCCCTGGTCTAGGGTTTTCGCCGGAGGAAGACCGTCGGAGCGTCGGAATCACATGAAAACTTGCATGTGCCCCTAGGATATGTGTGTGAGACGTGGTGCAAGGTTGTTAGGTGCCATGTGTAGGCCCCATGTGTGACCCCCTTCCCGGACATGCGTTAACACCGGGTAAAATCCTCGATCTGTACGTGGAAAGTCCCGCCGCGTCACAACCGGGGCCTAGAATGTGGCAAAGTTCGCCCAACCTTGGCTCTCCATGTACATATGTCCTAAACAAACCAAAACAAGTAGAGAGGTCCACCGGGCTACCCTCGTACGGAGATAGCTATAGGGGTAGACGATCCGGGGCCCCCGGTCTAGGGTTTCGCCGGAGGAAGACCGTCGGAGCGTCGGAATCACATGAAAACTTGCATGTGCCCCTAGGATATGTGTGTTAGAGTGGTGCAAGGTTGTTAGGTGCCATGTGTAGGCCCCATGTGTGACCCCCTTCCCGGACATGCGTTAACACTTAGTAAAATCCTGGATCTGTACGTGGAAACTCCCGCCGCGTCACAACCGGGGCCTAGAATGTGGCAAAGTTGGCCCAACCTTGGCTCTCCATGTACATATGTCCTAAACAAACCAAAACAAGTAGAGAGGTCCACCGGGCTACCCTCGTACGGAGAAAGCTATAGGGGTAGACGATCCGGGGCCCCTGGTCTAGGGTTTCGCCGGAGGAAGACCGTCGGAGCGTCGGAATCACATGAAAACTTGCATGTGCCCCTAGGATATGTGTGTGAGAGTGGTGCAAGGTTGTTAGGTGCCATGTGTAGGCCCCATGTGTGACCCCCTTCCCGGACATGCGTTAACACCGGGTAAAATCCTCGATCTGTACGTGGAAAGTCCCTGCCGCGTCACAACCGGGGCCTAGAATGTGGCAAAGTTCGCCCAACCTTGGCTCTCCATGTACATATGTCCTAAACAACCAAAACAAGTAGAGAGGTCCACCGGGCTACCCTCATACGGAGATAGCTATAGGGGTAGACGATCCGAGGGCCCCCGGTCTAGGGTTTCGCCGGAGGAAGACCGCCGGAGCGTCGGAATCACATGAAAACTTGCATGTGCCCCTAGGATATGTGTGTAGAGTGGTGCAAGGTTGTTAGGTGCCATGTGTAGGCCCCATGTGTGACCCCCTTCCCGGACATGCGTTAACACTTAGTAAAATCCTGGATCTGTACGTGGAAACTCCCGCCGCGTCACAACCGGGGCCTAGAATGTGGCAAAGTTGGCCCAACCTTGGCTCTCCATGTACATATGTCCTAAACAAACCAAAACAAGTAGAGAGGTCCACCGGGCTACCCTCGTACGGAGATAGCTATAGGGGTAGACGATCCGGGGCCCCCGGTCTAGGGTTTCGCCGGAGGAAGACCGCCGGAGCGTCGGAATCACATGAAAACTTGCATGTGCCCCTAGGATATGTGTGTAGAGTGGTGCAAGGTTGTTAGGTGCCATGTGTAGGCCCCATGTGTGACCCCCTTCCCGGACATGCGTTAACACTTAGTAAAATCCTGGATCTGTACGTGGAAAGTCCCGCCGCGTCACAACCGGGGCCTAGAATGTGGCAAAGTTGGCCCAACCTTGGCTCTCCATGTACATATGTCCTAAACAAACCAAAACAAGTAGAGAGGTCCACCGGGCTACCCTCGTACGGAGATAAGCTATAGGGGTAGACGATCCGGGGCCCCTGGTCTAGGGTTTCGCCGGAGGAAGACCGTCGGAGCGTCGGAATCACATGAAAACTTGCATGTGCCCCTAGGATATGTGTGTGAGACTGGTGCAAGGTTGTTAGGTGCCATGTGTAGGCCCCATGTGTGACCCCCTTCCCGGACATGCGTTAACACTTAGTAAAATCCTGGATCTGTACGTGGAAAGTCCCGCCGCGTCACAACCGGGGCCTAGAATGTGGCAAAGTTGGCCCAACCTTGGCTCTCCATGTACATATGTCCTAAACAAACCAAAACAAGTAGAGAGGTCCACCGGGCTACCCTCGTACGGAGATAGCTATAGGGGTAGACGATCCGGGGCCCCCGGTCTAGGGTTTCGCCGGAGGAAGACCGCCGGAGCGTCGAAATCACATGAAAACTTGCATGTGCCCCTAGGATATGTGTGTGAGAGTGGTGCAAGGTTGTTAGGTGCCATGTGTAGGCCCCATGTGTGACCCCCTTCCCGGACATGCGTTAACACTTAGTAAAATCCTGGATCTGTACGTGGAAACTCCCGCCGCGTCACAACCGGGGCCTAGAATGTGGCAAAGTTGGCCCAACCTTGGCTCTCCATGTACATATGTCCTAAACAAACCAAAACAAGTAGAGAGGTCCACCGGGCTACCCTCGTACGGAGAAAGCTATAGGGGTAGACGATCCGGGGCCCCTGGTCTAGGGTTTCGCCGGAGGAAGACCGTCGGAGCGTCGGAATCACATGAAAACTTGCATGTGCCCCTAGGATATGTGTGTGAGACTGGTGCAAGGTTGTTAGGTGCCATGTGTAGGCCCCATGTGTGACCCCCTTTCCGGACATGCGTTAACACTTAGTAAAATCCTGGATCTGTACGTGGAAAGTCCCGCCGCGTCACAACCGGGGCCTAGAATGTGGCAAAGTTGGCCCAACCTTGGCTCTCCATGTACATATGTCCTAAACAAACCAAAACAAGTAGAGAGGTCCACCGGGCTACCCTCGTACGGAGATAGCTATAGGGGTAGACGATCCGGGGCCCCCGGTCTAGGGTTTCGCCGGAGGAAGACCGCCGGAGCGTCGAAATCACATGAAAACTTGCATGTGCCCCTAGGATATGTGTGTGAGAGTGGTGCAAGGTTGTTAGGTGCCATGTGTAGGCCCCATGTGTGACCCCCTTCCCGGACATGCGTTAACACTTAGTAAAATCCTGGATCTGTACGTGGAAAGTCCCGCCGCGTCACAACCGGGGCCTAGAATGTGGCAAAGTTGGCCCAACCTTGGCTCTCCATGTACATATGTCCTAAACAAACCAAAACAAGTAGAGAGGTCCACCGGGCTACCCTCGTACGGAGATAAGCTATAGGGGTAGACGATCCGGGGCCCCTGGTCTAGGGTTTCGCCGGAGGAAGACCGTCGGAGCGTCGGAATCACATGAAAACTTGCATGTGCCCCTAGGATATGTGTGTGAGAGTGGTGCAAGGTTGTTAGGTGCCATGTGTAGGCCCCATGTGTGACCCCCTTCCCGGACATGCGTTAACACCGGGTAAAATCCTGGATCTGTACGTGGAAAGTCCCGCCGCGTCACAACCGGGGCCTAGAATGTGGCAAAGTTGGCCCAACCTTGGCTCTCCATGTACATATGTCCTAAACAAACCAAACAAGTAGAGAGGTCCACCGGGCTACCCTCGTACGGAGATAGCTATAGGGGTAGACGATCCGGGGCCCCCGGTCTAGGGTTTCGCCGGAGGAAGACCGCTCGGAGCGTCGAAATCACATGAAAACTTGCATGTGCCCCTAGGATATGTGTGTTAGAGTGGTGCAAGGTTGTTAGGTGCCATGTGTAGGCCCCATGTGTGACCCCCTTCCCGGACATGCGTTAACACTTAGTAAAATCCTGGATCTGTACGTGGAAACTCCCGCCGCGTCACAACCGGGGCCTAGAATGTGGCTAAAGTTGGCCCAACCTTGGCTCTCCATGTACATATGTCCTAAACAAACCAAAACAAGTAGAGAGGTCCACCGGGCTACCCTCGTACGGAGATAGCTATAGGGGTAGACGATCCGGGGCCCCTGGTCTAGGGTTTTGCCGGAGGAAGACCGCGGAGCGTCGGAATCACATGAAAACTTGCATGTGCCCCTAGGATATGTGTGTGAGACTGGTGCAAGGTTGTTAGGTGCCATGTGTAGGCCCATGTGTGACCCCCTTCCCGGACATGCGTTAACACTAGGGTAAAATCCTCGATCTGTACGTGGAAAGTCCCGCCGCGTCACAACCGGGGCTAGAATGTGGCAAAGTTCGGCCCAACCTTGGCTCTCCATGTACATATGTCCTAAACAAACCAAAACAAGTAGAGAGGTCCACCGGGCTACCCTCAGTACGGAGATAGCTATAGGGGTAGACGATCCGAGGCCCCCGGTCTAGGGTTTCGCCGGAGGAAGACCGCGGAGCGTCGAATCACATGAAAACTTGCATGTGCCCCTAGGATATGTGTGTCAGAGTGGTGCAAGGTTGTTAGGTGCTCATGTGTAGGCCCACTGTGTGACCTCCTTCCCGGACATGCGTTAACACTGGTAAAATCCTGGATCTGTACGTGGAAACTCCTCGCCAGCGTCACAACCTGGGGCCTAGAATGTGGCAAAGTTCGGCCCAACCCTGGCTCTCCATGTACATATGTCCTAAACAAACCAAAACAAGTAGAGAGGTCCACCGGCTACCCTCATACGAGATAGCTATAGGGGTAGCGATCGAGGCCCCGGTCTAGGTTTCGCCGGAGGAGAACGCAGGTAGCGTCGAAATCACATGAAAGATTGCAGTGCCCCAAGGATATGTGTGGTCAGCGTGGTGCAGTGTTGTTACGTGTCATGTGTAGTCCCATTTGTGACCCCCCCTTCCCGGCCATGCGTTAACACTAGTAAAATCCGGATCTGTACGTGGAGGAGAAACTCCGCCGCGTCACAAGCGGGGCCTAGATGTGGCAAAGTTCGCCCAACCTTGGCTCTCCTGTACATATGTCCTAAACAAACCAAAACAAGTAGAGAGGTCCACCG
>CAJUXJ010001435.1:0-20270 GCA_910589775.1 Avena eriantha
GTAATGCCATTGGTTAATCCATGTGTGGTTTTTGGAATGAACACACATGAATGAATCTAGTTGGTACATATGTGGTTTGTGAAAAGAACACATATGCAATGACTCTAGTGGATCCATATGTGATTTCTGTAAAGAACACACATGCACTGACATTGGTTGATCCATTTATGGTTTCTGGAAAGAACACACATGCAATGACATTTTTTGATCCATATGTGGTTTGTGGAAAGAACACACACGCAATGACATTGGTTGATCCATATGTGGTTTGTGGAAAGAACACACATGCAATGAATCTAGTGGGTCCATATGTGGTTTGTGAAAATAACACACATGCAATGACATTGGTTGATCCATATGTGGTTTGTGGAAAAGAACACACATGCAATGCCATTGGTTAATCCATGTGTGGTTTGTCGAAAGAACACACTTGCAATGACTCTAGTGGGTCCATATGTGGTTTGCGAAAAGAACACACATGAAGTGACTCTAGTGCATCTATATGTGGTTTGCGGAAAGAACCCACATGCAATGTCATTGGTTGATCCATATGTGGTTTGTGGAAAGAATACACATGCAATGACATTGGTTGATCCATATGTGGTTTGTGACAATAACACACATGCAATTACTCTAGTGGATACATATGTGGTTTGTGGATAAGAAGACACATGCAATGACTCTGGTGGGTCCATAAGTGGTTTGTGAAAAGAACACACATGCAATGACTCTAGTGGATCCATGTGTGGTTTGTGGAAAGAACACACATGCAATGACATTGGTTGATCCAAAAGTTGTTCATGGAAAGAACACACATGCAATGACATTGGTGGATCCATATGTGGTTTGTGAAAAGAACACACATTGAATGATATTTGTTGATCCGTATGTGGTTTGTGAAAAGAACACACATGCAATTACTCTGGTGGATCCATGTGTGGTTTGTGAAAAGAACACACACGCAATGCCATTGGTTGATCCATGTGGTTTGTGGAAAAAAGAACACACATGCAATGCCATTGGTGGATCCATGTGTGGTTTGTGAAAAGAACACACATGCAATTACTCTAGTGGATCCATATGTGGTTTTTGAAAAGAACACACATGCAATGAACACTGGTGGATCCATATGTGGTTCATGACGGGAACACACATGCAATGCCATTGGTTGATCCATGTGGTTTGTGGAAAAGAACACACATGCAATGACATTATTGGATCCATATGTGGTTTGTGGAAAGAACACACATGCAATGACATTGGTGGATCCATGTGTGGTTTGTGGAAAAGAACACACATGCAATGACATTGGTGGATCCATATGTGGTTTGTGGAAAGAACACACATGCAATGACATTGGTTGATCCATGTGTGGTTTATGAAAAGAACACACATGCAATTACTCTAGTGGATACATATTTGGTTTGTGGAAAGAACACACATTCAATGAACACTAGTGGATCGATATGTGGTTCATGATACAAACACACATGGAATGACAATGGTTGATCCTTATGTGGTTTGTGAAAAGAACACGCATGCAATGCCATTGGTTGATCCATGTGGTTTGGGGAAAAGAACAAACATGCAATGACTCTTGTGGGTCCATATGTGGTTTGTGAAAAGAACACACATGCAATGACTCTAGTGGATCCATATGTGATTTTTGTAAAGAACACACATGCACTAACATTGGTTGATCCATTTATGGTTTGTGGAAAGAACACACATGCAATGACATTTTTTGATCCATATGTGGTTTGTGGAAAGAAGACACATGCAATGACATTGGGTTATCCATCTGTGGTTTGCGGAAAGAACACACATGCAATGACTTTAGTGGGTCCATATGTGGTTTGTGACAAGAACACACATGCAATGACATTGGTTGATCCATATGTGGTTTGTGGAAAAGAACACACATGCAATGTCATTGGTTAATCCATGTGTGGTTTGTCGAAAGAACTCACATGCAATGACTCTAGTGGGTCCATATGTGGCTTGTGAAAAGAACACACATGCAATGACTCTAGTCGATCTATATGTGGTTGGTGGAAAGAACAAACATGCAATGACATTGGTTGATCCATATGTGGTTTGTGGAAAGAACACACATGCAATTACTCTAGTGGATACATATGTGGTTTGTGGATAAGAAGACACATGCAATGACTCTGGTGGGTCCATATGTGGTTTGTGAAAAGAACACACATGCACTGACATTGGTTGATCTATATGTTGTTTGTGGAAAGAACACACATACAATGACATTGGTTGATACATATGTGGTTTGTAGAAAGAACGCACATGCAATGACATTGGTTGATCCATATGTTGTTTGTGGAAAAGAACACACATGCAATGCCATTGGTTAATCCATGTCTGGTTTGTGGAAATAACACACATGCAATGACCCTAGTGGGTCCATATGTGGTTTGTGGAACACACATGCAGTGTCTCTAGTGGATCAATATGTGGTTTGTGGAAAGAACACACATGCAATGACTTTGGTTGATCCATATGTGGTTTGTGGAAAGAACACACGTGCAATGACATTGGTTGATCCACATGTGGTTTGTGACAATAACACACATGCAATTACTCTAGTGGATACATATATGTTTTGTGGAAAAGAACACACATGCAATGACTCTGGTGGGTCTATATGTGGTTTGTGAAAAGAAAACACATTCAATGACTCTAGTGGATCCATGTGTGGTTAGCGGAAAGAATATACATGCAATGACATTGGTGGATCCATATGTGGTTCATGGAAAGAACACACATGCAATGACATTGGTGGATCTATATGTGGTTTGTGAAAAGAGCACACATGGAATGACATTTTTTGATCCATATGTGGTTTGTGAAAAGAACACACATGCAATTACTCTGGTGGATCCATGTGTGGTTTGTGGAAAGAACACACATGCAATAACTATGGTGGATTCGTGAGTGGTTTGTGAAAGGAACACACATGCAATGACTCTAGTGTATGTTTTAGTATAAGAACACACATGCAATGACTCTAGTGGGTCCATATGTGGTTTGTGAAAACAACACACATGCAATGACTGTAGTGGATCCATATGTGGTTTGTGGAAAGAACACACATGCAATGACATTGGTTGATCCATATGTGGTTTGTGGAAAGAACACAAATGAAATGACATTGGTTGATCCATATGTGGTTTGTGGAAAGAACACACATGCAATTACTCTAGTGGATACATATGTTGTTCATGACAGGAACACCCATACAATGACATTGGTTGATCCATATGTGTTTTGTGACAATAACACACATGCAATGCCATTGGTTAATCCATGTGTGGTTCACATGCAATGACTCTAGTGTGCATATATGTGGTTTGTGAAAAGAACACACATGCAATGACTCTACCGGATCCATATGTGTTTTGTGAAAAGAACACACATGCAATGACTCTAGTGGATCAATATGTGGTTTGTGGAAAGAACACACGTGCAATGACATGGGTTGATCCATATGTGGTTTGTGGAAAGAACACACATGCAATGACATTGGTTAATCCATATGTGGTTTGTGGAAAGAAAACACATGCAATGACTCTACTGGGTCCATATGTGGTTTGTGAAAAGGACACACATGCGATGACATTGGTTGATCCATATGTGATTTGTGGAAAAGAGCACACATGTAATGCCATTGGTTAATCCATGTGTGGTTTCTGGAATGAACACACATGCAATGAATCTAGTGGGTACATATGTGGTTTGTGAACAGAACACACATGCAATGACTCTAGTGGATCCATATGTGATTTCTGTAAAGAACACACATGCACTGACATTGGTTGATCCATATATGTTTTGTGGAGAGAACACACATGGAATGACATTTTTTGATCCATATGTTGTTTGTGGAAAGAACACACATGCAATGACATTGGTTGATCCATATGTGGTTTGTGGAAAGAACACACATGCAATGAAGCTAGTGGGTCCATATGCGGTTGGTGAAAAGAACACACATGCAATGACATTGGTTGATCCATATGTGGTTTGTGGAAAAGAACACACATGAAATGCCATTGGTTAATCCATGTGTGGTTTGTCGAAAGAACACACATGCAATGACTCTAGTGGGTCCATATGTGGTTTGTGAAAAGAACACACATGCAATGACTCTAGTGGATCTATATGTGGTTTGTGGAAAGAACACACCTGCAATGACATTGGTTGATCCATATGTGGTTTGTGGAAAAGAGCACATATGCAATGCCATTTGGTAATCCATGTGTGGTTTTGGAATGAACACACATGCAATGAATCTAGTGGGTACATATGTGGTTTGTGAAAAGAACACACATGCAATGACTCTAGTGGATCCATATGTAATTTTTGTAAAGAACACACATGCACTAACATTTGTTGATCCATATATGGTTTGTGGAAAGAACACACATGCAATGACATTTTTTGATCCATATGTGGTTTGTGGAAAGAACACACATGCAATGACACTGGTTGATCCATATGTGGTTTGCGGAAAGCACAACATGCAATGACTTCAGTGGGTCCATATGTGGTTTGTGAAAAGAACACACATGCAATGACATTGGTTGATCAATATGTTGTTTGTGGAAAAGAACAGACATGCAATGCCATTGGTTAATCCATGTGTGGTTTGTCGAAAGAACACACATGTAATGACTCTAGTGGGTCCATATGTGGTTTTTGAAAAGAACACACATGCAATGACTCTAGTGGATCTATATGTGGTTTGTGGAAAGAACACACATGCAATGACATTGGTTGATCCATATGAGGTTTGTGGAAAGAACACACATGCAATGATATTGGTTAATCCATATGTGGCTTGTGACAATAACACACATGCAATTACTCTAGTGGATACATATGTGGTTTGTGGATAAGAAGATACATGCAATGACTCTGGTGGGTCCATATGTGGTTTGTGAAAAGAACACACATGCATTGACTCTAGTGGATCCATGTGTGGTTTGTGGAAAGAACACACATGCAATGACATTGGTTGATCCATATGTGGTTCATGGAAAGAACACACATGCAATGAAATTGGTGGATCCATATGTGGTTTGTGAAAAGAACACACATGCAATGACATTTGTTGATCCATATGTGGTTTATGAAAAGACCCCACATGCAATTACTCTAGTGTATCCATGTGTGGTTTGTGGAAAGAACACACATCCAATGACTCTAGTTGATCCATGTGTGGTTTGTGAAAAGAACACACACGCAATGCCATTGGTTGATCCATGTGGTTTGTGGAAAAATGAACACACATGCAATTTCATTGGTAGATCCATGTGTGGTTTGTGAAAAGAACACACATGCAATTACTCTAGTGGATCCATATGTGGTTTGTGAAAAGAACACACATGCAATGAATACTGGTGGATCCATATGTGGTTCATGACAGGAACACACATGCAATGCCATTGGTTGATCCATGTGGTTTGAGGAAAAGAACACACATGCAATGACATTATTGGATCCATATGTGGTTTGTGGAAAGAACACACATGCAATGACATTGGTTGATCCATGTGTGGTTTGTGGAAAAGAACACACATGCAATGACATTTTTTGATCCATATGTGGTTTGTGGAAAGAACACACATGCAATGACATTGGTTGATCCATATGTGGTTTGTGTAAAGAACACACATGCAATGACTCTAGTGGGTCCATATGTGGTTTGTGAAAAGAACACACATGCAATGACATTGGTTGATCCATATGTGGTTTGTGGAAAGAACACACATCCAATGACATTGGTTGATCCATGTGTGGTTTGTAGAAAGAACACACATGCAATGACATTGGTTGATCCATATGTGGTTTGTAGAAAAGAACACACATGCAATGCCATTGGTTAATCCATATGTGGTTTGTGGAAAGAACACACATGCAATGACCTTGGTCGATCAACATGTGGTTTGTGACAATAACACACATGCAATTACTCTAGTGGATACATATTTGGATTGTGGAAAAGAACACACATGCAATGACTCCGGTGGGTCTATATGTGGTTTGTTAAAAGAAAACACATGCAATGACTCTAGTGGATCCATGTGTGGTTAGTGGAAAGAATACACACGCAATGACATTGGTGGATCCATATGTGGTTCATGGAAAGAACACACATGCAATGACATTGGTGGATCCATATGTGGTTTGTGAAAAGAACACACATGGAATGACATTTTTTGATCCATATGTGGTTTGTGAAAAGAACACACATGCAATTACTCTGATGGATCCATGTGTGGTTTGTGGAAAGAACACACATGCAATGAACACTAGTGGATCCATATGTGGTTCATGATAGGAACACACATGCAATGACATTGGTTGATCCTTATGTGGTTTGTGAAAATAACACACATGCAATGCCATTAGTCGATCCATGTGGTTTGTGGAAAAGAACAAACATGTAATGATTCTTGTGGGTCCATATGTGGTTTGTGAAAAGAACACACATGCAATGACTCTAGTGGATCCATATGTGATTTCTGTAAAGAACACACATGCACTGACATTGGTTGATCCATATATGTTTTGTGGAGAGAACACACATGGAATGACATTTTTTGATCCATATGTTGTTTGTGGAAAGAACACACATGCAATGACATTGGTTGATCCATATGTGGTTTGTGGAAAGAACACACATGCAATGAAGCTAGTGGGTCCATATGCGGTTGGTGAAAAGAACACACATGCAATGACATTGGTTGATCCATATGTGGTTTGTGGAAAAGAACACACATGAAATGCCATTGGTTAATCCATGTGTGGTTTGTCGAAAGAACACACATGCAATGACTCTAGTGGGTCCATATGTGGTTTGTGAAAAGAACACACATGCAATGACTCTAGTGGATCTATATGTGGTTTGTGGAAAGAACACACCTGCAATGACATTGGTTGATCCATATGTGGTTTGTGGAAAAGAGCACATATGCAATGCCATTTGGTAATCCATGTGTGGTTTTGGAATGAACACACATGCAATGAATCTAGTGGGTACATATGTGGTTTGTGAAAAGAACACACATGCAATGACTCTAGTGGATCCATATGTAATTTTTGTAAAGAACACACATGCACTAACATTTGTTGATCCATATATGGTTTGTGGAAAGAACACACATGCAATGACATTTTTTGATCCATATGTGGTTTGTGGAAAGAACACACATGCAATGACACTGGTTGATCCATATGTGGTTTGCGGAAAGCACAACATGCAATGACTTCAGTGGGTCCATATGTGGTTTGTGAAAAGAACACACATGCAATGACATTGGTTGATCAATATGTTGTTTGTGGAAAAGAACAGACATGCAATGCCATTGGTTAATCCATGTGTGGTTTGTCGAAAGAACACACATGTAATGACTCTAGTGGGTCCATATGTGGTTTTTGAAAAGAACACACATGCAATGACTCTAGTGGATCTATATGTGGTTTGTGGAAAGAACACACATGCAATGACATTGGTTGATCCATATGAGGTTTGTGGAAAGAACACACATGCAATGATATTGGTTAATCCATATGTGGCTTGTGACAATAACACACATGCAATTACTCTAGTGGATACATATGTGGTTTGTGGATAAGAAGATACATGCAATGACTCTGGTGGGTCCATATGTGGTTTGTGAAAAGAACACACATGCAATGACTCTAGTGGATCCATGTGTGGTTTGTGGAAAGAACACACATGCAATGACATTGGTTGATCCATATGTGGTTCATGGAAAGAACACACATGCAATGAAATTGGTGGATCCATATGTGGTTTGTGAAAAGAACACACATGCAATGACATTTGTTGATCCATATGTGGTTTATGAAAAGACCCCACATGCAATTACTCTAGTGTATCCATGTGTGGTTTGTGGAAAGAACACACATCCAATGACTCTAGTTGATCCATGTGTGGTTTGTGAAAAGAACACACACGCAATGCCATTGGTTGATCCATGTGGTTTGTGGAAAAATGAACACACATGCAATTTCATTGGTAGATCCATGTGTGGTTTGTGAAAAGAACACACATGCAATTACTCTAGTGGATCCATATGTGGTTTGTGAAAAGAACACACATGCAATGAATACTGGTGGATCCATATGTGGTTCATGACAGGAACACACATGCAATGCCATTGGTTGATCCATGTGGTTTGAGGAAAAGAACACACATGCAATGACATTATTGGATCCATATGTGGTTTGTGGAAAGAACACACATGCAATGACATTGGTTGATCCATGTGTGGTTTGTGGAAAAGAACACACATGCAATGACATTTTTTGATCCATATGTGGTTTGTGGAAAGAACACACATGCAATGACATTGGTTGATCCATATGTGGTTTGTGTAAAGAACACACATGCAATGACTCTAGTGGGTCCATATGTGGTTTGTGAAAAGAACACACATGCAATGACATTGGTTGATCCATATGTGGTTTGTGGAAAGAACACACATCCAATGACATTGGTTGATCCATGTGTGGTTTGTAGAAAGAACACACATGCAATGACATTGGTTGATCCATATGTGGTTTGTAGAAAAGAACACACATGCAATGCCATTGGTTAATCCATATCTGGTTTGTGGAAAGAACACACATGCAATGACCTTGGTCGATCAACATGTGGTTTGTGACAATAACACACATGCAATTACTCTAGTGGATACATATTTGGATTGTGGAAAAGAACACACATGCAATGACTCCGGTGGGTCTATATGTGGTTTGTTAAAAGAAAACACATGCAATGACTCTAGTGGATCCATGTGTGGTTAGTGGAAAGAATACACACGCAATGACATTGGTGGATCCATATGTGGTTCATGGAAAGAACACACATGCAATGACATTGGTGGATCCATATGTGGTTTGTGAAAAGAACACACATGGAATGACATTTTTTGATCCATATGTGGTTTGTGAAAAGAACACACATGCAATTACTCTGATGGATCCATGTGTGGTTTGTGGAAAGAACACACATGAAATGACTGTGGTGGATCCGTGAGTGGTTTGTGAAAAGAACACACATGCAATGACTCTAGTGTTGGTTCTAGAATAAGAACACACATGCAATGACTCTAGTGGGTCCGTATGTGGTTTGTGAAAACAACACATATGCAATGACTGTAGTGGATCCATATGTGGTTCGTGGAAAGAACACACGTGCAATGACATTGGTTGATCCATATGTGGTTTGTCGAAAGAACACAAATGAAATGACAATGGTTGATCCATATGTGGTTTGTGGAAAGAACACACATGCAATTACTCTAGTGGATACATATGTCGTTCATGAGAGGAACACACATGCAATGACATTGGTTGATCAATATGTCGTTTGTGACAATAACACACATGCAATGCCATTGGTTAATCCATGTGTGGTTTATGGAAAGAACACACATGCAATGACTCTAGTGGGTCCATATGTGGTTTGTGAAAAGAACACACATGCAATGACTCTAGCGGATCCATATGTGTTTTGTGAAAAGAACACACATGCAATGACTCTAGTGGATCCATAGGTGGTTTGTGGAAAGAACACACGTGCAATGACATTGGTTGATCCATATGTGGTTTGTGGAAAGAACACACAGGCAATGACATTGGTTAACACATGTGTGGTTTGTGGAAAGAACACAGATGCAATGACTCTAGTGGGTCCATATGTAGTTTGTGAAAAGAACACACATGCAATGACATTGGTTGATCCATATGTGGTTTGTGGAAAAGAGCACACATGTAATGCCATTGGTTAATCCATGTGTGGTTTTTGGAATGAACACACATGCAATGAATCTAGTGCGTACATATGTGGTTTGTGAAAAGAACACACATGCAATGAATCTAGTGGATCCATATGTGATTTCTGAAAATAACACACATGCACTAACATTGGTTGATCCATATATGGTTTGTGGAGAGAACACACATGCAATGACATTTTTTGATCCATATGTGGTTTGTGGAAAGAACACACATGCAATGACATTGGTTGATCCATATGTGGTTTGTGGAAAGAACACACATTGAATGAATCTTGTGGGTCCATATGTGGTTTGTGAAAAGAACACACATGCCATGACATTGGTTGATCTGTATGTGGTTTGTGGAAAAGAACACACATGAAATGCCATAGGTTATTCCATGTGTGGTTTGTCGAAAGAACACACATGCAATGACTCTAGTGGGTCCATATGTGGTTTCTGAAAAGAACACACATGCAATGACTCTAGTGGATCTATATGTGGTTTGTGGAAAGAACATTGTATGAGGGCATTTGTGTTAAGTAGTTTGTTATCAAACTAGGCGTGGTTCATAGCAGGATAATACTATGAAGATACATTGTACGACAATTGTATCAACATGATTTAATCCCAAGGAACTAAAGGTCTCACCAAAGGACGAAATTTATACGATGCCATCTCATTGGAGAATGAGTAATGCGTAGAGACGCAAGGACATGCAAATACACACGGACCTGGAAGTGACAGATCCGAATATTATGTTTACCACTAGCAATAGTGTCTATACAACACCAGAAAGCCATAGGTGTTGAATGCACAAGTTTTTAACTAGATTATTGACTCTAGTGCAAGTGGAAAACTATTGGATATATGCCCAAGAGGACATAATAAAGTGGTTGTTATTATATCTTTATGTTTATGATAAATGTTTACATCCCATGCTATAATTGTATTATTAGGAAACACTAATACATGTGTGTTTTGTAAACATAAAAGAGTCCCTAGTAAGCCTCTTGTTAAACTAGCTTGTTGATTAATGGATGATCATGGTTTCCTGATCATGGACATTGGATGTCGTTAATAACAAGATCATATCATTAGGAGAATAATGTGATGGACACACACCCATAGTAAGCGTAGCATAAGATCAAGTCATTAAGTTCGTTTGCTATAAGCTTTAAAATACATAGTAACCTAATCCTTCGACCATGTGGTTATGTTAATCACCATCACCGGATGGGTACTTTGATGACATCAAACACCGCTTCGTAATTGGGTGGTCATAAAGGTGTCATTGGGTATTCTGAAAGTATGTGTTGAAGCGCATGGACCAAGATTGGGATTTGTCCATCCATATGACGGATAGATATGCTCTGGGCCCTCTCGGTGGAATGTCATCTAATTAGCTTGCAAGCATGTGACTAGGTCACAAGGGATGACATATCACGGAACGAGTAAAGAGTACTTATCAGTAACGAGGTAGAACTAGGTATAGAGATACCGACGATGAAACCTCGGATAAGTATAGTATCGCGAGACAAAGGGAATTGGTTTCGTATGTAAATGGTTCAATCGATCACGAAGTCATCGTTGAGTATGTGGGAGCCATTATGGATCTCCAGGTCCCGCTGATGGTTATTGATAGGAGATGTGTCTCTATCATGTCTACATATTCACGAACCGTAGGGTGACACACTTAAGGTTCGAAGTTGTTTTAAGTAGATATGGAATGTGCATTGGAGACCGAATGTTGTTCAGAGTCTCGGATTGGATCTGGGACATCACGAGGAGATCCGGAATTGTTCGGAGAGTAAGATTCATATATTGGGGATCATTTTCTGAGTTAGGAAATGTTCCGGAGTATTTGTATGAGGTTTCTAGAAGGTTTCGGAATGTTCCGGAAGGTTCTGGAAGATTTCTTGGAGTTTGCTTGAAAACCAAGAAAGGATCAAGGAGTCCTTGTGGGGTAAGACAAGGATTCGTGGGGGGGAGGACTCCTTCCCCCCACCTCCCAATCCGCCGGCCATAGGAGGGAGGGGAGTCCTACAAGGACTCCCCCTCCCATGGCGCCTCCCCCCCTTTAAATAGAGGGGTGGGGGCGCCACCTCCAAGCCCTCCTCTACTACTCCAAATCTCCGCCGCCTCTCTCCTCCTCCTTTCTTCTGCACAGGCATAGGCGAAGCCCTACAGAATTCTCTACTCCACCACCACCACCATGCCGTCGTGCTGCTGGGATTCCGTGGAGAAGATCTACTACCTCCGTTGCTCGCTGGAACGAGGAGAGGAAGGTCTGCTTCGACTCCGCATGTGTGACCGACTGCGGAAGCGCTGCCAGAACACGGCGCCAGAAGGATCGTCCACTCGATCTTGAGATCGGCAAGTGATCGACTACATCAACCACGAGATCCAATCTTGTAACGCTTTGGGGTCTACAAGGGTTAGTAGAGGTCTATCTCGTTGCACATGTCTAATAGATTAGATCTTGGCTTTTATCTAGATTAGATCTGGGTTTTGTTCGTTCTTGCGGTAGAATTTTTTTGTTTTTCCATGCTACGAACCCATCAGTGGTATTAGAGCCGTATCTATGCGTAGATCTGTTGCACGAGTAGAACACAATGTTTTTGTGGGCGTTGATGCTTTTGTTGTCGGTGTCTTAGCGTGTACTTTGCATCTTGCGGCATGGTGGGATGAAGCAGCTCGGGCTAACATTACATGTCATCGCACATGAGACTTGCTCCACGCTTAACGTGCAACTTGCTTTGCACAAGTGGCTTTGCGGGTGTCTGTCTCTCCCACCATAGTTAAGATTCAATTTACAATGAGCATCTGACAACACTTGTATCAATGTTGTGGTTCTTGTTCGTAGGTAAGATCGGTCTTATGCGAAAGCCCCAGACCACGTAAAAAATGCAAAGAAAATTAGAGGCGTCTAACTTGTTTTTGCAGGGGTTTTTGTGATGTGATATGGCCATCATGTGATTATGATTGTATTTGATGTATGCAATGATCCTTGTTGTAATATGGCAACCGGCAGGAGCCTAATGGTTGTCTTTAATTCTGTTAAGACCTGCGTGTCTATTCATCTTGTAATAGCTTTATTCCAAGTAATTGTAATAGTTGCTAGTGATGATGGACAACCATGAAGCGGCGCCACTGACCTTGACGCAATGCTGGTGATGATGGAGATCATGTTCGTGCTTTGGAGATGGAGATCAAAGGCGCAAGAAGAAAAGGCCATATCATATCACACTAATTATGAATTGCATGTGATGTTAATCCTTTATGCATCTTGTATTGCTTAGATCGCGACAGTAGCATTATAAGATGATCCCTCTCACTCAATATCAAGTAATAAAGTGTTCGTCCTTAGTTGGCACCATTGCTAAGACTCGTCGTTTCGAAGCATCTCGTGATGATCGGGTGTGATAGACTCTACGTGTGCATACAACGGGTGCAAGCCAGATTTGCACATGCGGAAACTAAGGTTAACCTTGACGAGCCTAGCATCTATAGACATGGTCTCGGAACACGGAATACCGAAAGGTAAAGCATGAGTCATATGATATGATAAACATGTTGATTGTTTGCCTTTAAAGCTACATCATCTCACGTGATGATCGGACTTGGTGTAGTGGATTTGGTTCGTGTAATCACTAAAACAACTCGAGGGATGTTGTTTTGAGTGGGAGTTCATTTGTAATTTGGATTAGTCGAACTCAATTTATCATAAACACAATCAAAGTGAATTTGCATTGTTTGTTGTAGTCATTGGCATCCGTTCACCACCTTACGCTTAGTTATAGTTGAGATAGTGG
Organism: Avena eriantha; assembly: GCA_910589775.1. Lineage (NCBI taxonomy): Eukaryota > Viridiplantae > Streptophyta > Magnoliopsida > Poales > Poaceae > Avena > Avena eriantha. The sequence goes on from CAJUXJ010001435.1 coordinate 13,649, forward strand.
AACTATAGAAATTCTGGATATTTACTTTACGAACTGGTATCGTATTGTTTCGAATGTCAATTTAAAGTTTATAAGTTCTATTGCAAACTTTCATCAAACTCTGTTTACTCCGTGAAATTTAATAAGTAGTATTAAATCAAGAGTAAGAATTCCAATGTTAGTATCTAAAGTATCATGTTTGCCTCCATGATTCTTGATACTCAAAAGATTGCTTTTAATATCAAGTTTATCTAAGAGCTGAAAGCAATGTTTCAGAAACCATCATATGTGAAAGGTATTGCGATATCTAAAACAATGTGTTGGTTACAACATGATAGAGTATACGTCCTCATATTTGCTGAGAATTTGTGAAGGTTGGAGACGCTAGTCGTCCTAATCCTCCAAAGGTTTTGAAAAAGAAACATTATACTCGCAATTCACCTTTATAAGCTATAGCAGCTTGATCATGAAAGTTGTCATGATAAGGATGAATAGAAGATGTAAGTAAAATGTTTACTACACTAAAAGATTACTAAAGAATGGATTTTTGAAAGAACACCAATCATTTGATGATGGTGATCCACCTCAAAGTGCAAGTCCAAAGGTATTAGTGGTTGACTATATACGCTTTGTACCATGTGTCATGTTGATGACACCACTATTGATGTTGATAGATTCTTTTAAAAGAAAAGGAATTGCTGAAAGAGAATCTATAAAATATTTGGCAGAAAATAAAAGGTTGGAGATGTCCAACTTAGGCATATAGAAGATATACATGTTATGGTTGTATTCCTTGCTTGTTAAACAATGTGGTTCTCCGGTATTGGATACCGAATTGGTTGGTATGAAGTGTCATACAGGACAACACAATTCATGAACTACAATGGCCTAAGTAACTAGCAAGAGAATATGTGATGATGTTCATCGAAAACAAACAAAGGGTTGTTGTGTTGCTCGTTAACATCAAAGCTTGCCTTCAAGATTTGTTTCAATAATTGTTATTTTGATCAGGTATTATGACGACAAAAGGTTGTTCAAATAATTACCGTATTCCATAATAGATGGATGATATACAAGTCTGGTTGGATAAATAACGACCATAAAACTAATGCTAAAATGTCACAAGACAAATGATTGAAAGATCACTTGCGAAGTGACATCGTCGCTTAAATTATATTGAAAGGGATACATGAAGAAACTCCATGTTGATGGATTTTTGGAGTCTTTGATTTGGATCAAATGACGCTTGTAATACTTTCCTGGAGATAATTAAAACTCCGTTCGTAGGCCAAAAGAGGAACGGACGACTAACTGATTGGAATTTGTACATATTGATGTATATAGTCCATTATGTGTGGTCGTGGGCGATGGATTTCAACTTCATATGCTTTCTCCAAAGATTTGAGTGAGTATATGTATATACTTACTCAATAAGGAAGAAGTATGAAACATTTGAAAAATGTTCAAAGACTTTCAAGATGAAGTGGAAAATCATTGTAACAAGAAAATAAAAGAGTTTATGATTGGATCATGAAGAAAGATGTTTGAGTTACAAGTTTAGCAAAACACCTAAGATTTGAGGAATCGTTCCATGGATTTGCATTTCCCAAAACACCATAGGAGTATGGAGTGTTCAAGATATGTAATGAAACCTTGTTTTACATGGTAAGATCAAAGGTGTCATTTATAAAAACTACCATTATATATTAAAGATTAAAGCTTTAGTGACTACCGCTTTTACACTGAAAAGAGCTCCATCATGATCCGTTGAAATGACACCATATAAGTCATGGTTTGGGATAAAACCCAGGTTGTCCTTTCTTAATTTTGGTATGCTAGGCATAAGTAAAATGTTTACAACCAAAGTCGGATAAGCACGTATTTGTAGGTTATTCCAAAGAATTTGTTGGGAATTTCTCCATAACGCTGAGGACAAAAGAGTGTGTCGCTTGGAACGTCAAGTTTCTTGAGAAGGAATTTTTTGTGAAAAGTTAAGTGGGAGGACAATAGAAATTTGATAAGGTTGTTGAACCTTAGCTATATGTGCTAAGTAGCGCAGCGCCGGAAAGTGTCCCGGTGGCGGCCACAATGCTCATGGCTCTCGTGATTACAAAAGGTGTGATCTCGGAGGTTAGAGTTCCTATAGAACCGTGTGGGTCGGTAAGAATCAAATAGTAAGATTTGATAAGCAAGTCGTTATTATTTTGACAATGATGAACCGACTACATGCAAAGAAGCGATGATGGGCCCTGACTCCATAAAATGACTAGAAGTCATGGAATTCATGATAGTATCCATACACGAGAAATTAAGTTTCTGAACTTAGAAGACCCTCCAGAAAGGCGTGAAGCCTATCAGTCGTGTTTGGATCTATAAAGAAATAGACATGGATGTTTCAAATCTATGAAATAGTCGACATGTCGGAAAGAGTTTACGACAATGTTCAAGGAATTGACTATGATAAGATTTGATCTTTCATAGCGATATTTAGTCTGGATGGATTGATGTAGCAACCACTACATATATTTTGGTATATGGTAGTTGAACAAACAAAACAAGTTCTTCTAATAGAATGGTTACCTAGGACGTGTACATGACACGATCCAAAGGGTTTTGTTAAATTCAAAGGATGCTAAAAGAGTATGCAAAACTTCAATGGTTGAAGTGAGCATCGTGGAGTTGGAATCTTCACCGTGATGAAACCGTTAAAAGGTTTAATTTCATCAGAGACGATGAAGATGTTTGCATTTTGCAAGAAATTAAGTGGGAGCGCTAAGACATATTTCTAATACATTATGTGAAAGACATATTGTTGATTAGAAATAATGTATCTTTTATTGACACAGGTTAAGAATTTCATTTCGATGAAAGACTTAGGCATAACCCAAGAATTAGGCATCAATGTCTATATGGATAGATTGAGGCACTAATATGGTTTTGCCAAATGTACATAGATAAGACGTTGAATGAGTTCAATATGGAAACAACAAGAAAGGTTCTTGACGCACGGAAAGGACTGAATCAAGATTCGAGTGTGTTGACACGAGATTCAAGTGTTTTGACACTTGATGAAATCACAAGAATATTTTGATCAATCATTCTTTGAGATGTACACATCCAGATATGTCCTTTGCTCTAAATGTTATGAGCATATACCAGAATGATTCATAAGATGATCATTGGACAATAGTAAAGATATTCTTATGAGTTTTGGAAGAACTAAGAATATACCATGTATAAGTGACAAATAGTTAAAGGTAGTTCATTGTAAAGCGTTACATTGATACTAATTTTGTCACAAGATACAAATTAAATTTATCTCAATTTAGACTATGGGTGGCACAATATAATGGAAAGGATGTTCCATGATGGATTTGGATGAGTTCCAAAGTTGCGATATTGTGACGGATAATATAACAAAAGGCTAAGTATATAACTGCTATAGTAGCAGCAAAGGAGGGCATTTGTGTTAAGTAGTTTGTTATCAAACTAGGCTTGGTTCATAGCAGGATAATACTATGAAGATACATTGTACGACAATTGTATCAACATGATTTAATCCCAAGGAACTAAAGGTCTCACCAAAGGACCAAATTTATACAATGCCATCTCATTGGAGAATGAGTAATGCGTAGAGACGCAAGGACATGCAAATACACACGGACCTGGAAGTGACAGATCCGAATATCATGTTTACCACTAGCAATAGTGTCTATACAACACCAGAAAGCCATAGGTGTTGAATGCACAAGTTTTTAACTAGATTATTGACTCTAGTGCAAGTGGGAGACTATTGGAGATATGCCCAAGAGGCAATAATAAAGTGGTTGTTATTATATCTTTATGTTTATGATAAATGTTTACATCCCATGCTATAATTGTATTATTAGGAAACACTAATACATGTGTGTTTTGTAAACATAAAAGAGTCCCTAGTAAGCCTCTTGTTAAACTAGCTTGTTGATTAATGGATGATCATGGTTTCCTGATCATGGACATTGGATGTCGTTAATAACAAGATCATATCATTAGGAGAATGATGTGATGGACACACACCCATAGTAAGCGTAGCATAAGATCAAGTCATTAAGTTCGTTTGCTATAAGCTTTAAAATACATAGTAACCTAATCCTTCGACCATGAGGTTATGTTAATCACCATCACCGGATGGGTACTTTGATGACATCAAACACTGCTTCGTAACTGGGTGGTCATAAAGGTGTCATTGGGTATTTTGAAAGTATGTGTTGAAGCGCATGGACCAAGATTGGGATTTGTCCATCCATATGACGGATAGATATGCTCTGGGCCCTCTCGGTGGAATGTAGTCTAATTAGCTTGCAAGCATGTGACTAGGTCACAAGGGATGACATATCACTAAACGAGTAAAGAGTACTTATCAGTAACGAGGTAGAACTAGGTATAGAGATACCGACGATCAAACCTCGGCTAAGTATAGTATCGTGAGACAAAGGGAATTGGTTTCGTATGTAATGGTTCAATCGATCATGAAGTCATCGTTGAGTATGTGGGAGCCATTATGGATCTCCAGGTCCCGCTGATGGTTATTGATAGGAGATGTGTCTCTGTCATGTCTACATATTCACGAACCGTAGGGTGACACACTTAAGGTTCGAAGTTGTTTTAAGTAGATATGGAATGTGCGTTGGAGACCGAATGTTGTTCGGAGTCTCGGATTGGATCCGGGACATCACGAGGAGATCCGGAATTGTCCGAAGAGTAAGATTCATATATTGGGGATCATTTTCTGAGTTAGGAAATGTTCTGGAGTATTTGTATGAGGTTTCTAGAAGGTTTCCGGAATGTTCTGGAAGGTTCTGGAAGATTTCTTGGAGTTTGCTTGAAAACCAAGAAAGGATCAAGGAGTCCTTGTGGGGTAAGCCAAGGATTCGTGGGGGGGGGGAGGACTCCTTCCCCCCACCTCCCAATCCGCCGGCCATAGGAGGGAGGGGAGTCCTACAAGGACTCCCCCTCCCATGGCGCCTCCCCCCCTTTAAATAGAGGGGTGGGGGCGCCACCTCCAAGCCCTCCTCTACTACTCCAAATCTCCGCCGCCTCTCTCCTCCTCCTTTCTTCTGCACAGGCATAGGCGAAGCCCTGCAGAAGTCTCTACTCCACCACCACCACCACGCCGTCGTGCTGCTGGGATTCCGTGGAGAAGATCTACTACCTCCGCTGCTCGCTGGAACGAGGATAGGAAGGTCTGCTTCGACTCCGCACGTGTGACTGACTGCGGAAGCGCTGCCAGAACGCGGCGCCGGAAGGATCGTCGACTCGATCTTGAGATCAGCAAGTGATCAACTACATCAACCACGAGATCCAATCTTGTAACGCTTTGGGGTCTACAAGGGTTAGTAGAGGTCTATCTCGTTGCACATGTCTAATAGATTAGATCTTGGCTTTTATCTAGATTAGATCTGGGTTTTGTTCGTTCTTGCGGTAGAATTTTTTGTTTTTCCATGCTACGAACCCATCAGTGGTATCAGATCCGTATCTATGCGTAGATCTGTTGCACGAGTAGAACACAATGTTTTTGTGGGCGTTGATGCTTTTGTTGTCGGTGTCTTAGCATGTACTTTGCATCTTGCGGCATGGTGGGATGAAGCGGCTCGGGCTAATATTACATGTCATCGCACATGAGACTTGCTCCACGCTTGACGTGCAACTTGCTTTGCACAAGTGGCTTTGCGGGTGTCTGTCTCTCCCACCATAGTTAAGATTCAATTTACAATGAGCATCTGACAACACTTGTATCAATGTTGTGGTTCTTATTCGTAGGTAAGATCGGTCTTATGCGAAAGCCCCAAACCACGTAAAAAATGCAAAGAAATTAGAGGCATCTAACTTGTTTTTGCAGGGGTTTTTGTGATGTGATATGGCCATCATGTGATTATGATTGTATTTGATGTATGCAATGATCCTTGTTGTAATATGGCAACCGGAAGGAGCCTAATGGTTGTCTTTAATTCTGTTAAGACCTGCGTGTCTATTCATCTTGTAATAGCTTTATTCCAAGTAGTTGTAATAGTTGCTAGTGATGATGGACAACCATGAAGCGGCGCCACTGACCTTGACGCAATGCTGGTGATGATGGAGATCATGTTCGTGCTTTGGAGATGGAGATCAAAGGCGCAAGAAGAAAAGGCCATATCATATCACACTAATTATGAATTGCCTGTGATGTTAATCCTTTATGCATCTTGTATTGCTTAGATTGCGACGGTAGCATTATAAGATGATCCCTCTCACTAAATATCAAGTAATAAAGTGTTCGTCCTTAGTTGGCACCGTTGCTAAGACTCGTCGTTTCGAAGCATCTCATGATGATCGGGTGTGATAGACTCTACGTGTGCATACAACGGGTGCAAGCCAGATTTGCACATGCAGAATTAAGGTTAACCTTGATGAGCCTAGCATGTATAGACATGGTCTCTCGGAACATGGAATACCGAAAGGTAAGCATGAGTCATATGGATGATATGATGAACATGTTGATTTGTTCGCCTTTAAAGCTACATCATCTCACGTGATGATCGGACTTGGTGTGTAGTGGATTTGGTTCGTGTAATCACTAAAACAACTCGAGGGATGTTGTTTGAGTGGGAGTTCACCTAGTAATTTT
>CAJUXJ010001436.1:0-46236 GCA_910589775.1 Avena eriantha
TTGGCTTGGTGGAGATCGTTCCTTGCTTGAGTCAGTTCTTGCTCTACTTTAGCCTTCAGGGCCAACGCCGTGTCCCTCTTGTTCTCGACTTTGATAACCTTGTCTTGCACCCACCTGAGATCTTGCTTATGCTTTGGTCCTGTCAACTGGTTCCCATAGCTCATCTCAACACTGTCAGAAGTGAGCTGAATACGGATTCTTTCACTCGACAGTCATTTCCCATAGTTTTTGTCCGCGTTTTCCTGCATCGATTTGGGCCACTCTAGATCTCCCCATTTGACAACAACACCGCAACTCCCTCCGCTTGCATCTTGCACGATGTCCTTGACACCATAGAAACCTCCTGCCTACGTTCGTCTTCGAGGCTACAAATTTAGCGGGCACTATCCCATGTTTACATACCAGAGGACTGTCTTCATCCTCTAAACCGTGATAGTGGGAGTCCAACATCGTCTTGGTTGGCCAACACATCATACGCGCATGAGATAAACAGATTAAATCTAGCTCAAAATAGATAACTGGCCACAGATGATAGAAATAGAGATGAGACAACTCACATCGAATCACCGTCCATGTCGTCACGCCGCGTTTCCTTGCCATTTCCCCTTGAACCCATGGCGAGAGGGGTGGGGGTGGCTACAGGAGAGGGGATTGGGATGGAGGCGCCTCGGCTTGCAGCTTAGGTGGGTAGGGAGTGAAGTGGGGAAGTGGCTTCGAGGGTAAGGAAGACAAGTACAGGGAGGAAGAGAAGTAATGGGGACGTGACACTGGGATGTGGCCCACTGAACTCGTGAGACGTGACACTCGCAACAGGGGAGCGCCCGGTGTTGCCAGTTTGTCCAAAGCAAGCGTTGCCAATCATGCCGCAGAATAGCCTACTCGCGGATCGCTCTCACGACGACCATTCCAATCGTCCAAGCACCCCCTATCGAACGGTATGAACCATCGTCAAGCAGAACAATTGTGTTAGGGCGTGCCTTCTAGAAGACTCGGTTTACGGCTACCCATGCAATGACCCTCGGTGTGGTTCATGAAAAGAAACAAACATGCAATGACATCGGTGGATCCATGCGTGGTTTATGGAAGTAACAGACATGCAACGAATCTAGCTATGGTTAATGAAAAGAACACGCATGCAATGACACTAGGTGTGGTTCATGAAAAGAACATACATGCAATGACACTGGTGGATCCTTATGTGGTTTGTTTAGAGGACAGACATGCAATGACACCGGTGGATCCACGTGTGGCCTCATGAGAAGAACACACATCCAATGACACTGGGTGGATCCTTATGTGGTTCATGAAAAGAATTGACATGCAGTGACACTGGGTGTGGTTCATGAAAAGAACAGGCATGCAATGACATCGGTGGATCCATGTGTGCTTTATGGAAAGTAACAGACATGCAATGACTCTAGCTATGGTTAATGAAAATAACACGCATGCAATGACACTAGGTGTGGTTCATGAAAAGAACAGACACGCAATGACACTGGTGGATCCTTATGTGGTTTGTTTAGAGGAACAGACATGCAATCACACTAGGTGGATCCATATGTGGTATTTGGAAGTAAAATACATGCAATGACTCTAGCTGTGATTCATGAAAAGAACAGACATGCAATGGCACTGGTGGATCCTTATGCGGTTCATGAAAAGAACAGATAGGCAATGACACTGGGTGTGGTTCATGAGAAGAACACACAATCCAATGACACTGGTGGATCCTTATGTGGTCTGTTTAGAGGAACAGACATGCAATGACACTAGGTGGATCCACATGTGGTTTATGGAAGTAAAATACATGCAACGACACTTGTAGATACTTATGTGGTTCATGAAAAGAATAGACATGAAGTGAAACTGGTGTGGTTCATCATAGAACAGACATGCAGTGACACTGGGAGTGGTTCATGAAAAGAACATACAGGCAATGACACTGGTGGGCCCATCCTTATGTGGTTCATGAAAAGAACAGACATGCAATGACACTAGTGGATCCTTATGTGGTTTGTTTAGAAGAACACGCATGCAATGACACTGGGTGTGGTTCATGAGAAGAACCACACATCCAATGACACTTGTGGATCCTTATGTGGTTTGTTTAGAGGAACACGCATGCAATGACACCGGTGGATCCACATGTGGTTCATAAGAAGAACACACATCCAATGACTCTGGTAGATCCTTATGTGGTTCATGAAAAGAACAGACATGCAGTGAAACTGGGTGTGATTCATGAAAAGAACAAACATGCACTGACACTAGGAGTGGTTCATGAAAAGAACAGAGGCAATGACACTGGTGGATCCTTATGTGGTTTATGGAAGGAACAAACATGCAATCACAATAGGTGCATCCATATGTGGTTTATGGAAGTAACACACATGCAATGACACTAGGTGTGGTTCATGAAAAGAACAGACATGCAATGACACTGGTAGATCCTTATGTGGTTCATGAAAAGAACAGACATGCAATGACACTGGTGGATCCTTCTGTGGTTTGTTTAGAGGAACATACATGCAATGACTCTAGCCGTGGTTCATGAAAAGAACAGACATGCAATGACACCGGGTGTGGTTCATGAAAAGAACAGACATGCAATGACTTATGTGGTTTGATTAGAAGAACACACATGTAATGACACTGGGTGTGGTTCATGAAAAGAACAGACATGCAATGACACTGGTGGATCCTTATGTGGTTTGTTTAGAAGAACACGCATGCAATGACACTGGGTGTGGTTCATGAGAAGAACACACATGAAATGACACTTGTGGATCCTTATGTGGTTTGTTTAGAGGAACAGACATGCAATCACACTAGGTGGATCCATATGTGGTTTATGGAAGTAAAAGACATGCAATAACTCTAGCTGTGATTCATGAAAAGAACAGACATGCAATGACACTGGTGGATCCTTATGTGGTTCATGAAAAGAACAAACAGGCAATGACACTGGTGGATCCTTATGTGGTTTGTTTATAAGAACAAACATGCAATGACACTGGGTGTGGTTCATGAGAAGAACACACATCCCATGACACTGGTGGATCCTTATGTGGTTTGTTTAGAGGAACAGACATGCAATGACACTAGGTGGATCCACATGTGGTTTATGGAAGTAAAAGACATGCAATGACACTGGTAGATCCTTATGTGTTTCATGAAAAGAACAGACATGTAGTGAAACTGGGTGTGGTTCATGAATAGAACAGACATGCACTGACACTGGATGTGGTTCATGAAAAGAACAGACGTGCAATGACACTAGTGGGCCCATCCTTATGTGGTTCATGAAAAGAACAAACATGCAATGACACTGGTGGATCCTTATGTGGTTTGTTTAGAAGAACACGCATGCAATGACACTGGGTGTGGTTCATGAGAAGAACACACACGCAGTGACACCGGTGGATCCTTATGTGGTTTGTTTAGAGGAACAGACATGCAATCACACTTGGTGGATCCACATGTGGTTTATGGAAGTAAAAGACATGCAATGACTCTGGTAGATCGTTATGTGGTTCATGAAAATAATAGACATGCAGTGAAATGGGTGTGGTTCATGAAAAGAACAGACATGCACTGACACTAGGAGTGGTTCATGAAAAGAACAAACAGGCAATGACACTGATGGATCCTTATGTGGTTTATGAAAGGAACAAACATGCAATCACACTAGGTGGATCCATATGTGGTTTATGCAAGTAACACACATGCAATGTTACTGAGTGTGGATCATGAAAAGAACAGACATGCAATGACACTGGTGGATCCTTATGTGGTTTGTTTAGAGGAACATACATGCAATGACTCTAGCCATGGTTAATGAAAAGAACAAACATGCAATGACATCGGGTGTGGTTCATGAAAAGAACAGACATGCAATGACTAATGTGGTTCGATTAGAAGAACACACATGCAATGACATTGGGTGTGGTTAATGAAATGAACAGACATGCAATGACACTGGTGGATCCTTATGTGGTTTGTTTAGAAGAACACGCATGCAATGACACTAGGTGTGGTTCATGAGAAGAACACACATGCAATGACACTGGTGGATCCTTATGTGGTTTGTTTAGAGGAACAGACATGCAATCACACTAGGTGGATCCATATGTGGTTTATGGAAGTAAAAGACATGCAATGACTCTAGCTGTGATTCATGAAAATAACAGACATGCAATGACACTGGTGGATCTTTATGTGGTTCATGAAAATAACAGACAGGCAATGACACTAGTGGATCCTTATGTGGTTTGTTTAGAAGAACACACATGCAATGACACTGGGTGTGGTTCATGAGAAGAACACACATCCAATGACACTGGTGGATCCTTATGTGGTTTGTTTAGAGGAACAGACATGCAATAACACTAGGTGGATCCACATGTGGTTTATGGAAGTAAAAGACATGCAATGACACTGGTAGATCCTTATGTGGTTCATGAAAAGAACAGACATGCAGTGAAACTAGGTGTGGTTCATGAAAAGAAAATACATGCACTGACACTAGGAATGGTTCATGAAAAGAACAAACAGGCAATGACACTGATGGATCCTTATGTGGTTTATGGAAGGAACAAACATGCAATCACACTAGGTGGATCCATATGTGGTTTATGCAAGTAACACACAGGCAATATTACTGGGTGTGGTTCATGAAAAGAACAGACATGCAACGACACTAGTAGATCCTTATGTGGTTCAGGAAAAGAACAGACATGCAATGACACTGGTGGATCCTTATGTGGTTTATTTAGAGGAACATACATGCAATGACTCTAGCCATGGTTAATGAAAAGAACAGACATGCAATGACACCGGGTGTGGTTCATGAAAAGAACAGACATGCAATGACTTATGTGGTTCGATTAGAAGAACACACATGCAATGACACTGGGTGTGGTTAATGAAATGAACAGACATGCAATGACACTAGTGGATCCTTATGTGGTTTGTTTAGAAGAACACGCATGCAATGACACTAGGTGTGGTTCATGAGAAGAACACACATGTAATGACACTGGTGGATCCTTATGTGGTTTGTTTAGAGGAACAGACATGCAATAACACTAGGTGGATCCACATGTGGTTTATGGAAGTAAAAGACATGCAATGACACTGGTAGATCCTTATGTGGTTCATGAAAAGAACAGACATGAAGTGAAACTGGGTGTGGTTCATGAATAGAACAGACATGCACTGACACTGGGTGTGGTTCATGAAAAGAACAGACATGCAATGACACTTTTGGGCCCATCCTTATGTGGTTCATGAAAAGAACAGACATGCAATGACACTGGTGGATCCTTATGTGGTTTGTTTAGAAGAACACACATGCAGTGACACTTGGTGTGGTTCATGAGAAGAACAGACACGCAATGACACTGGTGGATCCTTATGTGGTTTGTTTATAGGAACAGACATGCAATCACACCGGTGGATCCACGTGTGGTGAATGAGAAGAACACACATCCAATGACTCTGGTAGATCCTTATGTGGTTCATGAAAAGAACAGACATGCAGTGATACTGGGTGTGGTTCATGAAAAGAACAGACATGCACTGACACTAGGAGTGGTTCATGAAAAGAACAGACAGGCAATGACACTTGTGGATCCTTATGTGGTTTATAGAAGGAACAAACATGCAATCACACTAGGTGGATCCATATGTGGTTTATGGAAGTAACACACATGCAATGACACTGGGTGTTGATCATGAAAAGAATAGACATGCAATAACACTGGTAGATCCTTATGTGGTTCATGAAAAGAACAGACATGCAATGACACTGGTGGATCCTTATGTGGTTTGTTTAGAGGAACATACATGCAATGACTCTAGCCGTGGTTCATGAAAAGAAAATACATGCAATGACACCGGGTGTGGTTCATGAAAAGAACAGACATGCAATGACTTATGTGGTTTGTTTAGAAGAACACACATGCAATGACAATGTGTGTGGTTCATGAAAAGAACAGACATGCAATGACACTAGTGGATCCTTATGTGGTTTGTTTAGAGGAACAGACATGCAATGACACTAGGTGGATCCACATGTGGTTTATGGAAGTAAAAGACATGCAATGACACTGGTAGATCCTTATGTGGTTCATGAAAAGAACATACATGCAGTGAAACTGGGTGTGGTTCATGAATAGAACAGACATGCACTGACACTAGGTGTGGTTCATGAAAAGAACAGACATGCAATGACACTGGTGGGCCCATCCTTATGTGGTTAATGAAAAGAAATGACATGCAATGACACTGGTGGATCCTTATGTGGTTTGTTTAGAAGAACACGCATGGAATGACACTGGGTGTGGTTCATCAGAAGAACACACATCCAATGACACTGGTGGATCCTTATGTGGTTTATTTAGAGGAACACGCATGCAATGACACCGGTGGATCCACGTGTGGTTCATTAGAAGAATACACATCCAATGACTCTGATAGATCCTTATGTGGTTCATGAAAAGAACAGACATCTAGTGAAACTCGGTGTGGTTCATGAAAAGAACAGACATGCACTGACACTAGGAGTGGTTCATGAAAAGAACAAACAGGCAATGACACTGGTGGATCCGTATGTGGTTTATGGAAGGAACAAACATGCAATCACACTAGGTGGATCCATATGTGGTTTCTGTAAGTAACACACATGCAATGACACTGGGTGTGGTTCATGAAAAGAACAGACATGCAATGACACTGGTAGATCCTTATGTGGTTCATGAAAAGAACAGACATGCAATGACACTGGTGGATCCTTATGTGCTTTGTTTAGAGGAACATACATGCAATGACTCTAGCCGTGGTTCATGAAAAGAACAGACATGCAATGACACCGGGTGTGGTTCATGAAAAGAACAGACATGCAATGACTTATGTTGTTTGATTAGAAGAACACACATGCAATGACACTGGGTGTGGTTCATGAAAAGAACATACATGCAATGACACTGGTGGATCCTTATGTGGTTTGTTTAGAAGAACATGCATGCAATGACACTGGGTATGGTTCATGAGAAGAACACACATGCAATGACACTGATGGATCCTTATGTGGTTTGTTTAGAGAAACAGACATGCAATCACACTAGGTGGATCCATATGTGGTTTATGGAAGTAAAAGACATGCAATGACTCTAGCTGTGATTCATGAAAAGAACAGACATGCAATGACACTGGTGGATCCTTATGTGGTTTGTTTAGAAGAACATGCATGCAATGACACTGGGTATGGTTCATGAGAAGAACACACATGCAATGACACTGATGGATCCTTATGTGGTTTGTTTAGAGAAACAGACTTGCAATCACACTAGGTGGATCCATATGTGGTTTATGGAAGTAAAAGACATGCAATGACTCTAGCTGTGATTCATGAAAAGAACAGACATGCAATGACACTGGTGGATCCTTATGTGGTTCATGAAAAGAACACACAGGCAATGACACTGGTGGATCCTTATGTGGTTTGTTTAGAAGAACACACATGCAATGACACTGGGTGTGGTTCATGAGAAGAACACACGTCCAACGACACTGGTGGATCCTTATGTAGTTTGTTTAGAGGAACAGACATGCAATGACACTAGGTGGATCCACATGTGGTTTATGGAAGTAAAAGACATGCAATCACACTGGTAGATCATTATGTGGTTCATGAAAAGAACAGACATGCAGTGAAACTGGGTGTAGTTCATGAATAGAACAGACATGCACTAACACTGGGTGTGGTTCATGAAAAGAACAGACATGCAATGACACTGGTGGGCCCATCCTTATGTGGTTCATGAAAAGAACAGACATGCAATGACACTGGTGGATCCTTATGTTGTTTGTTTAGAAGAACACGCATGCAATGACACTGGGTGTGGTTCATGAAAAGAACAGACATGCAATGACACTGGTGGATCCTTATGTGGTTTGTTTAGAGGAACAGACATGCAATCAAACTAGGTGGATCCATATGTGGTTTATGGAAGTAAAAGACATGCAATGACTCTAGCTGTGATTCATGAAAAGAACAGACATGCAATGACACTGGTGGATCCTTATGTGGTTCATGAAAAGATCAGACAGGCAGTGACACTGGTGGATCCTTATGTGGTTTGTTTAGAAGAACACACATGCAATGACACTCGGTGTGGTTCATGAGAAGAACACACATCCAATGACACTGGTGGATCCTTATGTGGTTTGTTTAGAGGAACAAACATGCAATTACACTAGGTGGATCCATATGTGATTTATGGAAGTAAAAGACATGCAATGACACTGGTAGATCCTTATGTGGTTCATGAAAAGAACAGACATGAAGTGAAACTGGGTGTGGTTCATGAATAGAACAGACATGCACTGACACTGGGTGTGGTTCATTAAAAGAACAGACATGCAATGACACTGGTGGGCCCATCCTTATGTGGTTCATGAAAAGAGCAGACATGCAATGACACTGGTGGATCCTTATGTGGTTTGTTTAGAAGAACACACATGCAATGGCACTGGGTGTGGTTCATGAAAAGAACACACACGCAATGACACTGGTGGATCCTTATGTGGTTTGTTTATAGGAACAGACATGCAATCACACCGGTGGATCCACGTGTGGTGAATGAGAAGAACACACATCCAATGACTCTGGTAGATCCTTATGTGGTTCATGAAAAGAACAGACATGCAGTGATACTGGGTGTGGTTCATGAAAAGAATAGACATGCACTGACACTAGGAGTGGTTCATGAAAAGAACAGACAGGCAATGACACTTGTGGATCCTTATGTGGTTTATAGAAGGAACAAACATGCAATCACACTAGGTGGATCCATATGTGGTTTATGGAAGTAACACACATGCAATGACACTGGGTGTGGTTCATGAAAAGAACAGACATGCAATAACACTGGTAGATCCTTATGTGGTTCATGAAAAGAACAGACATGCAATGACACTGGTGGATCCTTATGTGGTTTGTTTAGAGGAACATACATGCAATGACTCTAGCCGTGGTTCATGAAAAGAAAATACATGCAATGACACCGGGTGTGGTTCATGAAAAGAACAGACATGCAATGACTTATGTGGTTTGTTTAGAAGAACACACATGCAATGACAATGTGTGTGGTTCATGAAAAGAACAGACATGCAATGACACTAGTGGATCCTTATGTGGTTTGTTTAGAGGAACAGACATGCAATGACACTAGGTGGATCCACATGTGGTTTATGGAAGTAAAAGACATGCAATGACACTGGTAGATCCTTATGTGGTTCATGAAAAGAACATACATGCAGTGAAACTAGGTGTGGTTCATGAATAGAACAGACATGCACTGACACTAGGTGTGGTTCATGAAAAGAACAGACATGCAATGACACTGGTGGGCCCATCCTTATGTGGTTAATGAAAAGAAATGACATGCAATGACACTGGTGGATCCTTATGTGGTTTGTTTAGAAGAACACGCATGGAATGACACTGGGTGTGGTTCATCAGAAGAACACACATCCAATGACACTGGTGGATCCTTATGTGGTTTATTTAGAGGAACACGCATGCAATGACACCGGTGGATCCACGTGTGGTTCATTAGAAGAATACACATCCAATGACTCTGATAGATCCTTATGTGGTTCATGAAAAGAACAGACATCTAGTGAAACTCGGTGTGGTTCATGAAAAGAACAGACATGCACTGACACTAGGAGTGGTTCATGAAAAGAACAAACAGGCAATGACACTGGTGGATCCGTATGTGGTTTATGGAAGGAACAAACATGCAATCACACTAGGTGGATCCATATGTGGTTTCTGTAAGTAACACACATGCAATGACACTGGGTGTGGTTCATGAAAAGAACAGACATGCAATGACACTGGTAGATCCTTATGTGGTTCATGAAAAGAACAGACATGCAATGACACTGGTGGATCCTTATGTGCTTTGTTTAGAGGAACATACATGCAATGACTCTAGCCGTGGTTCATGAAAAGAACAGACATGCAATGACACCGGGTGTGGTTCATGAAAAGAACAGACATGCAATGACTTATGTTGTTTGATTAGAAGAACACACATGCAATGACACTGGGTGTGGTTCATGAAAAGAACATACATGCAATGACACTGGTGGATCCTTATGTGGTTTGTTTAGAAGAACATGCATGCAATGACACTGGGTATGGTTCATGAGAAGAACACACATGCAATGACACTGATGGATCCTTATGTGGTTTGTTTAGAGAAACAGACATGCAATCACACTAGGTGGATCCATATGTGGTTTATGGAAGTAAAAGACATGCAATGACTCTAGCTGTGATTCATGAAAAGAACAGACATGCAATGACACTGGTGGATCCTTATGTGGTTTGTTTAGAAGAACATGCATGCAATGACACTGGGTATGGTTCATGAGAAGAACACACATGCAATGACACTGATGGATCCTTATGTGGTTTGTTTAGAGAAACAGACTTGCAATCACACTAGGTGGATCCATATGTGGTTTATGGAAGTAAAAGACATGCAATGACTCTAGCTGTGATTCATGAAAAGAACAGACATGCAATGACACTGGTGGATCCTTATGTGGTTCATGAAAAGAACACACAGGCAATGACACTGGTGGATCCTTATGTGGTTTGTTTAGAAGAACACACATGCAATGACACTGGGTGTGGTTCATGAGAAGAACACACGTCCAACGACACTGGTGGATCCTTATGTAGTTTGTTTAGAGGAACAGACATGCAATGACACTAGGTGGATCCACATGTGGTTTATGGAAGTAAAAGACATGCAATCACACTGGTAGATCATTATGTGGTTCATGAAAAGAACAGACATGCAGTGAAACTGGGTGTAGTTCATGAATAGAACAGACATGCACTAACACTGGGTGTGGTTCATGAAAAGAACAGACATGCAATGACACTGGTGGGCCCATCCTTATGTGGTTCATGAAAAGAACAGACATGCAATGACACTGGTGGATCCTTATGTTGTTTGTTTAGAAGAACACGCATGCAATGACACTGGGTGTGGTTCATGAAAAGAACAGACATGCAATGACACTGGTGGATCCTTATGTGGTTTGTTTAGAGGAACAGACATGCAATCAAACTAGGTGGATCCATATGTGGTTTATGGAAGTAAAAGACATGCAATGACTCTAGCTGTGATTCATGAAAAGAACAGACATGCAATGACACTGGTGGATCCTTATGTGGTTCATGAAAAGATCAGACAGGCAGTGACACTGGTGGATCCTTATGTGGTTTGTTTAGAAGAACACACATGCAATGACACTCGGTGTGGTTCATGAGAAGAACACACATCCAATGACACTGGTGGATCCTTATGTGGTTTGTTTAGAGGAACAAACATGCAATTACACTAGGTGGATCCATATGTGATTTATGGAAGTAAAAGACATGCAATGACACTGGTAGATCCTTATGTGGTTCATGAAAAGAACAGACATGAAGTGAAACTGGGTGTGGTTCATGAATAGAATAGACATGCACTGACACTGGGTGTGGTTCATTAAAAGAACAGACATGCAATGACACTGGTGGGCCCATCCTTATGTGGTTCATGAAAAGAGCAGACATGCAATGACACTGGTGGATCCTTATGTGGTTTGTTTAGAAGAACACACATGCAATGGCACTGGGTGTGGTTCATGAAAAGAACACACACGCAATGACACTGGTGGATCCTTATGTGGTTTGTTTAAAGGAACACGCATGCAATGACACTGGGTGTGGTTCATGAAAAGAACAGACACGCAATGACACTAGTGGATCCTTATGTGGTTTGTTTAGAGGAACAGACATGTGATACATTGCAAATGTATCTATAAGTTTTGATGTTCCATGCTTGGTTTTATCCACTTTCTTGTGTTTTGTTCCAACTTTGGAGTACTTTTCATATGATTTCTTGGACTAACCTATTAACAAGAGCCACAGTGCCAGCTGCCTATTTTCTGCTGTTTTTGGTTCCAGGAAAGTCAGAAAATGAATATTCTCGGAATTAGACGGGACAAAAGCCAAAGTGCCTATTTTTCCGGAAGGGATCAAGTGCCAGAATATGAGACGGAGAGGGACCAGGGGCCACCACACCACCTGGCCGCGCGGCCTAGCCTGGCCCGCACCAGGGGGTGGTGAGGCCAGCCCTGGCACCCCCTCGGCCTCTCCTTCCGCCTATAAGTTGCCCTCGGGACAAAACACCTAAGTACCCGATCAAAAATCCACGAAAGAGTCTGTAGCCGCCGTCGTCTTTGTCCCTAGATTGGGAGGAATCTGAAGCTCTTCCCGGCACCCTGCCGGAGAGGGGAATTCATCTTGGAGGCCTTTTTCATCACCATGCAAGCCTCCGGTGTGATGCGTGAGTAGTTCATCCTTGGACTACGGATCCATGTAGTAGCTAGATGGCTGGTTTCTCCTCCTTTGTGCTTTCATGTTTAGATCTTCTGAGCTCCGTTCATGATCAAGATCATCTATTTGTAATTCATACATGTTGTGTTTGTGGGGATCTGATGGATATTGAGATGCTATTTCAGATTGATTATTGATTCTATCATGTCTTTGTTATTTGAGATCTTACATGCTTTCCGTTGTTAGTAGCTATCTTGGCCAAGTAGATGCTAGCAACTCCAAGAGTTAGTATTTATGCTCGATAGTGGGTTCATGCCTCTGGTAATCTGGGGAAGTGAGAGAAATCTCTAAGGTACTAGATGTGTTATTGCTACTAGGGAGAAAACAACAATCCTTTGTTCATAGAACAATTGTATTGTTTACTTTACACGCAGTTCGTAAAGCAATAATCTGTTGCTTGCAACTTAATACTGGAGGGGGTTCGGATGTAACCTGAAGGTGGATTACTAGTCATAGATGCAGTTGGATGGCGGTCTATGTATTATGTTGTAATGCCCAATCAAGTCTCAGAGGAGTCAAGATGATTAGTATATGCATGTATTGCTTTCTCGGTGTTTTTCAATTGCCCCGCTGTAATTTGTTCACCCAGCATGTTATCTATCTAAGGAGAGCCACCTCTAGTGAACTATGGATCCTGGTCCTTTTACTTTACATACAATCTACAATCTTTTACTTCTTTGTGTTTACTTTCTGCAAACTTTTACTTCTTTCCATTCGATATGTTTAATCCTTTGTTTTCCGCAAAACACGGTGAGATTGACAACCTCATCGCAAGTTGGGGATAAAGTTCTGTGGTTGTCTTGTGCAGGTCTCCATGTTGCTACTAGCACCGGTAGTGCGCCCTGCCAAAGCTCAGCTAGTAACACCTTTGGGGTGTTTCCTTGCTCCTACTGGTTTGATTAAACCTTGGTCTCATAACTGAGGGAAAACTCGTTGCTGTGCTCATCATACCTTCCTTTTGGGGTTCCCAACGGGCTCTACATCAACCACGAGCTAGCAACATGCAATCACACTAGGTGGATCCATGTGTGGTTTATGAGAAGAACACACATCCAATGAACTCTAGTGGATCTTTTTTGGCATAATTTGATGTATTCCACGATGTATTTCATTGTACAAGACACTTTCCATTTTTATACGACTCAGTTTTTCCCTTGGTTTTATGTGGTACTACTTAGTTTTGCCCACCCCCCTCTCTATCTTTCGTAGAACCCAAAACTATGCTCACCCTGTCTGCTACTCCCTGATTGGTTGTCACAGTTGTCACGCGGATCGTGCGCACCAACCTTTGATTCTGTGCGATCCAACGATGATTGTTGCACACCTCGTGCCCTTCACAGTACAGCGTGAGACAGCACGGACGTCTCCCTCCGCGAGACTTCTACAGGAAGGAACACGATGCCGTCCATGGAAAAAGTCGTCGAGCGGTCATGTCAAGTTTAATCAAGTCTGAAAAGCCTACTACTGCTACTACAACTCATGCACAGGGCAACGGGGTCATCGAGTGCACGGTTGTCAACGGGACGCTGCAATTTAATGCCACTTGATTTTAATCAGACATATCCCATTTATATGCAGCGCTCTCAATCTCACTTCCAACTGGGCCCTAACGCTAGTAAATTCCATGAGTCAAGGCCCCCCCTCGAGTAGATCTAACGTTGCTAGAAATTAGTTCCGGGCCAGTTGCATGCAGTGGAATCGAGGTCTGCCATGAGCGTGTTTTCAATGCAGCTCTAAAGTGGAGATCGTGGCTGTTTCAAAAAAAAAGAGGGAACCAAAAAAAAGGGTGGAGATCGTGGTAGCCCCCCCCCCCCCCCCCCCCCCCCCGCTCCCGCCCACCACACGTGTCCACTCGAGGACTACTGATGGTCCGGTGTTTATAACCCCCTCGACCTTCTTCTTCTATGATCTCGTGTCATTTCCCCCCAGTCTATCTAGTCCCAAGACCCCAATCTACACCTGCCGCGTGCGTCGAATCTCCCTTGTTTGCACTACCTCCTTCCCTTGGTGCGCCATGAAGCGTACGCATGGAGAAGATCCGGAGGTGAAGCCAGTTGAAGGCGAAGCAGCAGATGGCTCGGTCGTCGCCAAGCAGACGGAGGCGTCTTCTCTAGGCACGAACGCCGCTCGTCACCACGCCGTCGAGGGTGTGAACTCATCCATCCAGCCAGTAGTCATCGCCGCCAAGCAGCAGGTGGTAGCCGTCGCCACCGAGCAGCAGGTGGTAGCCATCACCGCCGAGCAGCCGGTAGTAGCCGTCGCCGTCGAGCAGCAGGTGGCCGACAACGTCGTGGCCGGCATCGTCATGGTGCCAGCGGCAGATCTGGATGGGGGGCAGGCGGCAGGCGGAGGCAATCCGGTGATCTACAACGACAACCCCATCGCCGTTCAAGAAATCTTCGACGCAATCACGGAGAATGATGAGTTCGAGGAGGAGGTCCCTGATGAGGAGTCCGAGGTACTACATTGCTAGCTTCTCTAGTCATAGCCGCAGTTTTCACTCTTCATACATAGGATTTGCTCAATCTTGTACAGATTCTTTTGCTCTTGAAGTAGGGTAGTATATATATGATTCGGTCGGTTGATTGATGCATCTGCCATCTAGTCACAAAACCCCAATCCGTCTAGTCACAAAACCCCAATCTGCTCATCTGCCATCTAGTTGAGTTTGCTAGTTGAGTGTTGATTTGTATTGTTTCTGATCTATGAATGTGTTGTATGATGCATTTGTATATCCTTGAATATTGTTTGGTACGATTACATTTTAATTTCTTATTGTGGCCAATGATTCAAATTTGCCCCAAAGAGAGGCAGACACATTGGTGTCAAATTTTTACAGGGATGAGTGAGCGAACCTGGGGCCATGTACAAGATCAATATAAGCTGTGCAATTGTTACTTGGTTCGCTTACGCCATCTCTGTAGAAACTTATGAGGCTGCAATCTTTATTCTACATTCATAGAACTATGATATTTGAATTATATATTCCATGCATTCATGGAGAGTTGCACCATGGCGATCCTACGGCAATCGCGACTGTACTCAAGGTTGAGACCTACGAACCTGTTTTCTTCGAATTGCAGCCAACTCGTGAAATTATTCAGAGTGTTCCTCACTGTCTGAAGGTCGGTGGTGTAGACGACATCGATCTTCTTCCAGCCATGTACTTCAATGCCGAAGTGCGCAGTTTCTTGCCTGCCGTCGTTTTGGACGTCCGGAGCGTCTATGACTACAGGCAAGAGGGAAAGGATACGGAGGAAGAGGGTGATGCGGTGGTGGAGGAAATGGATGAGGCCGTGGAGGAGAAAGACGATGAGGCCGTGGAGGAAATGAGACGGAGAAGTGAAAGATTGGAACCGTCCTTACCAATATCTGGAATGGTGCACGACTATTCGTAGTAGGGTGAAGATGGCGAAAAACGGCGGTTTTACACGTCGACGCTAGCACTTCCTAAAATTTGTTCTGCGCCACTTGCATGCGGTGGAATCAATTCAAACGTAGGCACGTTTGCGCATGCCGACCTTCACTCACTGACAGGCGGGCCGCACATTTCCCTTTTACGGTTTATTTTTTCACTTCCTCTAGACGGTTCTAGTGCCCGCCCTCAATAATTACGCCCCCCTTATTTTCTTCCATGCGGACGAGAATCGGCGGCGGCGGCGGTTCCTTGCAGATTTGCTCCCCACTCGAACGACTGCCCCCATCCCTGATTCCACCCCCTCTCGAATACATCCGCCTCCTTATCACAATGCCTCCATTAATCTACCGGATTCCAGACTCCATTTGCCGCTATGGGTAGAGCTTGGGGTAGCACCAGGCTGAAGCGAAAGGCATGCAACAACGACGCGGATGGCCAGGGCGACCGCTACCACGAGGATTGGGGATGGCCGAACCTCAGCGCCGCGAACGTGCACAGGATCGCCTCGGAGTTGGACATCATCTCAGCCGGCCGCCTCGCTCGCTGCATCCTTGGCTATCACGCGACGATGCAGAACATGGACGAACATCCGTTCGGCACGCCAGGCCTTCTTTACCCCGATAATAGCAAATGGCCAGACGACCGTGATGGCCACGTAAGTTCCAGTATCTAGCTTATTCGTTCAGTCATATCGTTGATTCATATGTGCTGAACTCTCATCGGAATCCTATGTTCCTTTCGTCGAACGTTTTGTGTGCATGCGCGGTTTGAACAAATCGAACCATTTAAGACTATTCCGTACAACGGAAGCTCTGCTCGTACCTGATATTCTGGTATTTTCGTAGTGACACAGTCTTACTTTAGGTGACAGACTGTGTTGATAGCAGACTGTGTGTTTGCTGCACACTCACGCGCCTATCATGTTGACACTCCAGATCCGACCTGGAGCCGAATCCACGTCGGGGGAAGAGGGCCTACAATTGGCTCATCAGTGGGGTCATACTATTTGAAGGAGAATGAAAGACGGCCAAACGCAGTATTCTGGTTCGTTCCGACGATACCACCAGCTCCAGGGACCTAGTGCTCATACTGGCAGATCCGATGAACCATTTGTCTTTATCTTTATCATTAGTTACGCTTATGTGTGTAAATACTAAGCTGTGCTTATTTTTGTAAGACTAAATTAGGCCTAACTGCGTAATATTCAGTGAAGCCTAGCTTTTCTTTCCACGCCCATAACAACAAAATTGCAGCATAGAACAAACAAATGTAATGTGCATACCAGGCATTTTTGCTCAGGATAACAACCACTTCAAGCAAATGATACATCGTGTACGCATTTGAACGCATCACTAGAATGTGCCACCTATTGATGATTGATGACATGGATCTAGCTTTTCTGCGCTTATTTGCATTGAATCGCTCATTGATTTGTTCACATATTTTTTGGCAATGACTCATGAACTCCACTCTCTTGGTAACTTGCTTCGTCAGCGAGCACTTGTTGATGCAATGCAAAGTACAGAACATGGTCGTCATCATCATTCCATTTAGGTTCTCTATGTTTTTTCATCGCGGAGCTACTAATTTCAAATGAAAATCTAGTAAACAATATATGTGTACATTGTTAGAGTATGCTACGGCCACGGTACATACATGTTTTTCTACAATCACAAGAAGAAAACTTGATGCATTTTCACCTTGTTGGCGTTGTGCCGAACTGGGTGGATGTGGCTTTGGGGTTCAGAGAGGAAGGCGCCGTGGCTGGTGCGTGTGCGACCACGGGGACAGCGAGCTCGGATTCTGGAGGAGACCAACAAGACCGAGCATGGTCGGCATGGTGACAGATCTCACACGGGAATGAATTCCCGTCCCCGCGCCGTGCCAATGGTGCGGCCATGGTGAGGGCGAGCTCCGATTCAGGATGGGGAGGAGAACGGGCCGAGCAGGTTTGTCCAAGTCCTAGCTCCGCGCCATGGCCGCGAACACAGATTGCCACCCCCGGAGGAAGAAGCAGACGTGTAAAGGATGCATGCGCCAACGCTGCAAGCCTACATGGTAGCGACGACGGCTGCGACATAACGGCGAAAGCTGACAGGGGGGACCCAACTTGACGGCCGTTAGCATGATTTTTTATATTGAAACATAAAGTTGAATTCATGCCGAAAAGGACCCTCTGAGTATTTGGCACGCCAACTATAGTCATCACGGATGATATCAGGGAACTCAGGTACCGCGTTGCCTGGCCACCCCAACTTTCGGGCCGCAAAATGATATTCTCCCCCCTTGGCCCATCTCCACTTCCCTTTCTGGCTTTCTTCGTCTTCTGGAAAAATAGGATTTTCCATGTATTTTCCCGGATTTTCTGATCTTCGCGAATTTTGCCTCCAAACAGCACCTTTTCCATCAGAATCCTGACTACAGTGGTCCATGCTCCAAAAGTCATCAACCATGCAAAAACAGATGAAATAACATAAGTATCATCTCTTAATATGAAATATATCAATGAATAGTAGTAAATTATGGTATAGAATAGTGATGCAAAATGGACGTATCATTTCTCCTCCTTGCCAAGAAGACAAAACACACACGGATTTTACCCAGGTTTTGGGTGCTCGGACGCTAACAACACTACATCCTGCATGTTTGGTTTTATTACTCGTCGGAGAAGATGAAGTGTGCACAACGGTGATATAGGGGAGGACCCCTTTTCAAGATACCTAGGCAAGGGGAATACGACTACTCCCAATGGTGACTCGTGGGCTTTGTCTTCTACCTCTCCGTCTCTCTCCTTCCTCTTTGTGTCTTTTCCCTCCTCTCTCCTTCCCGGCCTCTTGTTCCTTAGGCTCGGGCCCTCCTTTTATAGTTCAAGGGAGTACCACAATGACCTAGGATTCCTCTACCACTCACTTATGTTACCGCCGAACCACCTTACATTGGAGGCATCTTCCTGAGGGGCCACACCCTCCCAGTCTTGGCATGTGTACTCGGCCACCCTCTAGTTCCCGATTCTTGTCCGTTAGCCTTGACATATCTTCCCGAGTCTTGATCCATTTGTTGTGTCAAGGAAGCGAGGGGCTCACTTTGACCGGCTGAAAAGGGACTCTCTCAACCTTTGGTTGGACATAGTTGAGCATTTCTCTGTATGTCGTTGACGAGGGGTAACCTCGGCAATGCCCATTGTTATGGACTTAGGTTTCAAGGAAAAGGGAGCATTGGTGATTTTGTTGGCTTATTAGAAAAACAAGGGAGACGATTTACCTAGGTTCAGGCCCTTGTAGAGGAAACCCTAGTCATGCTTGTCTGATTATTATAAATGGGGATTACACGGTCACCGGGTTGCTAGATGCGATCTAGCTTGCGAGATTGTGGTGAATTAAAACTACGGTGCCTATTGTGGTGCGTAGCTGATGTCCTCCTCGTTGGCCCGTCCTAGCCTCTATATATGGGGAGCCTAGGTCTCAAGTACCAATCCGAGTAGGTTACAAGTTGGCGTCTGTGTAGACTCTAATCTTGGACTTTCCTTGTGTTGTGCGCGTAGATTCGGTGTCCTTGTAGGCTTTGTATCTGTTGAATCGTTATGGGATTCATGAATCTTGATATATCTTTGAGTGAGCCTTCCGTTGGGCCATACCATATATACAACTAATGGGCACCCGAAGGGTCATTCCCATGTCAGTAGCCCCCGAGACTCTACTTGAGTCGTAGGCTCGGATTGAGTCTGGAAGTCCTTTCTAATATACCCGAAGGTGGACTCGAAGATTTGGATGATGTAATGGATAAATTTTTCTTGTTTTTCAAGTGTTATTGGCATTTTCATTAGGTGCGTGACCATCTCTCCTGATGGCAGTAAACGTTGATTGAGTAGCCTCAGAGTTATTCTTCCTTCGACTCCATTGGAGGATTTGTACTTTTTCTATCGGGTGCGGGGATAGTGCTCCCGATGGGAGTAGCCCTCGAGGCTATATTCTAATGCTTGCATACGAGCGTATGCTCAGAATCATCTTCATCTGAGGAGATACTCGACTTGGGTCTTCTTTCACCGGAAGGGTAAAGCCCACATGAAGGCCTGGCTGCGGAGGCTGATGCCACAGTCACCTCCTAGACCAGTCCAAGCCGTGCCACATCCATCACCATGTCATTGATGACGTCTTACTTTCTGGGAGACACATCAGGGTTGACGTTCCCTTCTCGAGTCTCTTGGCGGTCTGTCAGGGCTAACGTTCCCTTCCCGGGTCTAGGGATGACGGGTCGCTTCCTAGTGCCTGGCTGGGCCACCGAGGGTGTACATTGGATACTTCCCGGGTCACCTGGCGGTGATCCCACAATCCTCTATGGCTGGTCAAGTGCCTGGGGCCCATACTTAGTCAAAATCCGGCGAACCCTGGTTTCCCCGGAGACGGCATACTTCATCCCTAAATGATGGCCTTACGATCATCCACAGTTGTGATATCAGATGTTTATGACATGCAATTTCCTAGATCTCTCAAGAATTACGGGCATGAAATGAAAGGGGGCAAAATCATAGTAATGACTTCCTGGGGAAAAGTAACTATATTGTCATAAACAAGTAGTTACTATGATCGATTAATATCCTAAAGAAAAACAAGATCATAGGGGCATGGCCCCTGCACATCCCCTTCTCCGTCCCTCTCTAGAATAATACTAGATCATGATGGCGCGCGTTGCCGCGCCGTCTAAAAAACAAAGAGAGGAGTGACGTATAGTTATTTTCATACATATATGAAGATATGAACCCATGTTTAAGGAGTGAGGTATTGGTCGGTGATCAAAGAGGGGAGTCCTTTTGGCCCTAAGGGAAAATGTATACCCTCATTGGTTGTAAACTCTGTTTTTTTTTTTAAATTAGTCAAATATGCACACTGAGAAACTCAGTACAAAATACCTATGGTAATAATGGTTGTCAGACTCAGACACAAACCTACAGAATTTTATCACTTCCTAGGCCTAAATACATGAAAGGCATATATTGGAAATTTAAATCTGTACTAAAATACTTTTCTTGATCTTCTTCAGATTGAACGTGCTACTTAGAACATCATGTCAAAAGAAAAATCCAACCGAGGAACACATGTGGTCAAAGGTATGAACAAAGCCTATGATACAATTACAAGAATCTTGCGTGCTAACAGTGATGTAAAATTGCTCGCAGCTTGTGAACGGATATGAGCAAAGTCTGTGACACAAAATCATGTGTGATCATGGTGTGTCCTTGTATTCCATAGCTAGACAAATTAGCACATGGCAAAAGAAAAAGCACGAGTATAAATAATAAGCTGGTGATCAAGACAACAACAACATAAACCCTAAAATTAACTATAAAAGGATAGACGGTAGATTCGTTGTAATAGGAACTTTCCCATATTCATGCTCAATTCGCTAACCTCTGTTAAGAGCAGCAGTTGCCTTCTGATGATGCACGTCATCTCCTTAGTTTCTCTTATACCTTGAACTGTGTGGATGGTACAAATATGTGAGAAAACTCACTCGTTATATAATACCCTAAATTGACCTTACAAATCATGCACAATGTGCATCAATCAAGTTTAAGTTGCGTACAAACCATGGGTTCAAATATGATTCACTAATAGTTCAAAAAATATCTTAACTTTTGAAGATGCAGCATGTTCACATGCTCACGATATTTCAGACAAAGCAAAGCTAACTTTGGGAAATGTTGGCATAACACCAGCTTTCCCAATGCATCTGAAGATGTCCATGTTTTATGTTTAGATCTGGATAGTCCATGATGCTATCTAGCCGGTACATTCAGAGATAGCTTAGTAACCTAAAGAAATGTTCTCTATAAATAAACCAGAAAATCGGTAAACTTTCGAGATATTTTTTTCCTGAATCACAATGTTAGATACAAAAAGCTCACCATTTCATTGTGCTCATCAGGCACCTTGTGAAGACCGTTCTTAATCCAAGTTCCTACAACCTTCTCGAATTGATTCGTTTGGATCTCAACCTCACCTGGTCATTGTCATTCTCTAGTCTACATCGGGTGCCTGGCCATGACCAGATTTGTCAGATCACGGGAACTACATGAGCTAGGGATATCATTTTACCTAGTAGATGTGGGGTTGTGGCGCTCCTTACCATTGAGTGAGCAGTGACCGCGGCAGATGGAGGAGTGAAGCCATGGAGGGTGTGTCACTGCTGCCCATTATGCAGATCAACTCGGCATCGCCGCTTCGAGAGTGGCTGCTGGGGCGGACTGTGCAGCAGAGCACATAGAGACGAGAGGAAACAGCGGCACAAAACTCTTCCACCAGCCGTCGCCGTCACTGCATCTGAATCTCTCTCGGCATGGAGAGGAGGGCTGCACGACCCTTGTCCGAGATAGGGATGGGCGGATGCAGGCTTTGGGGAGGTTCGCCCACCGTCGCCACCAATCCATCCCTCTCTCTCTCGGCATGGGGAGGAGGGCAACAACAGCGGCGGTTTCGCTCTTGGCCGAGATAGGGACGTACAGGTGCGCGTTGTGGGCAGGTTCTGCCCCCCGTTGCCGCGACTCCCTCCCTCTCTCGTCATGGCAAGGAGGGCAGCGGCGGCGCGTTTCACCCTATGCGAGATAGGGGGGCGGGGGCGGGCTGTGGGGAGGCGGCTATCGCACTCGCACCGAGTCGCTGCCGGTTTTGTGTATGCACACATGGATACATCCTAGCCATCTATTCTTGATCAAACAGGCTGCCTCCGATTTGTTTCGCGGAGTAGCCTCCCCGGGACACTGAGCCCAGGAGCGGCCGACGTGGAGAAGTCCGACAGACAAAAACTATCAAGACGCACGATCCAGTGGCTGGGCGATCTAACGGTCAAGAACACACAGGTCGTAAGTTGCCTCCCTTTTGTCCCAGTTATAATATTCCTAATTTTCGTTCTTACACTTTGTATGATAGCCTATTCACTTTGAAGTTTAAGTCCTCAACAAGAGGCCTGCCACCAGCAACCAACACAGCAATCCCAAACTGCAGCGCATTACCGCCAACCCATTTTGTGTTCCTAACCTCGTACGTTCCAGCCATAATGAACGGTGGCTGCTCTCGCCATAGCACCATTGTACCATTGTCCTCACAATCTTTCTGGTGTCCAACTTGACTTTGCTCATAAGCTCAAGTACTAGGCAAGTTGGCGCGGCCACATGCCGCGCCCGTGCCGTAAATTCTTCTTCGTAGCTGATATGGTTGATAAGACTTCTCTACATAAATGGTGGATTACTTATTACATACTACTACCTCCGTTTCAAAACATAAGACTCTAAAAAATATATAAAACGAAGGTGGTAAAGATCATATGTACATTGCTACTTAACTACAGAGAGAATAGCATGCTAGCTACATTGTTTCTAATCATGGGTACATAACTGGGAGATCAGCTAGTGGTATAATGTACATCAGCTAGTGGCAATAGAACACCTTTTAACTTGGAAAATTATCAAGATAGATTTTTAAGATAGATTTTTTGAATGAACCATCTCAGAGTACTAAACCAAGAACAACTCATCCTTGCTTTGCTGCATCGCTAGTCAGCTGCAACTTTAACAAAACATTGGTCATCAATTAAATATGAAACAACAGGAGATCTAAGATATAATCTAGTTTTGGCGTTTTGTGTGAACTGTAAAACGACATACCAGACTGGCATGATGGACCTTACAAAGATCTTTCGGGAAGGGGACCGAGACCTACCGGATTCATCTGGGGGAGGAGCCATTTGCAGGGTGCGATGGCGGTGCTGCTCGGCACCATTGTGAGGATGGCAACGCTGTTCTATTAGCTGGCTCAAATCAGCAAAACTTATTATGGATCATAGGGCGTGTTAATTATTCATCAGTAGATGCCATTCTCTCTGGCAAATTCCTGTAAACAACACTGCTTGCTATTGTCAAAGTATGTCAATATATCATATGCCCAGTTTTCCAATCTTGGATCTCAAACTTATATCTCCAAGAACACCATTGTAGATAGAGGCGTATATATTATGACCCAGCAGATTTTTATCAAAAAAGGGATTGGCACATGCGAGCATTTCTTCATATGTGAACATATATAATTTTCTCCGTTAAACACAACTACTACTGTACCTGTGGTAGAGGAAAACTCACAAGTTAGAATAGCTTATATATATAAAAAAGCGTATATGTATATGACAGGAGCGAAAGGAAAATAAAAGGAATCTACATTCAATGCACTACTTGAAATCATGCATGACTGAATAAGCTATGGAAGTTATATATGCTTGCTTAACCCATGTAGGATAGGTCACAAGTAGTGCAAATAAAACACCGACACAGATGTTCCATGAAGTCCTTTGAGTTAACATGACTCTATCATGAACTTAAGTTTGGCGTCAGTAAATTACCAACTATACTCACATTTTAGAAATCCAATTTCATCCGTACTAACATTTGAGGAATCAAATTTCATCAGGAAGAAGGTGCATCAATGCGCAGACATACTTTGAGGGTAAACCCCTACTTTCTATAAGATGTAACACTCCTTCCAAAATTATCCGAATGCTACTTTTTTAGCTGAAACAAAATGTATATTTTACCACTGTATTTGCTTTTTAGATAATATGAATGTCATCCTAAATGTACCCTTACCTTAAATATGAACTACTTTGTTTCAAGTTTGCCAAATACTTACTTCGGAGCCTGCCAATCAATGCCCTTGTAGATTACACATATGAAAAATCTGCATTCAACCATCCATTGAAGTAGCAGCATCAAGATGAACTGTAACGGAATCTTCCATTCATAAAGCTCTCCTATATGGGAACTACAACACATCATTATTGCGCTGGAACCATCAATTAAATTAACATTACGTACCAGTTATTGATCTTTGTCCTTTAGAATCACATGAGCAGCTCCCCTTGTGGATCTATTCGCCTTAAACGAACGAAAGAGTCATAAACAATGGCCACTTTGAAAAAAAACCAGAAACTTAGAAAAGAGAAAATCAGAAACGAATAAGGAAAGAAGTTCAGCTATTCTCTTTGCAAGATTCAACCTTCCACTGCCACCTGAGTCTCTAGAGTTTCCAAAGGTTGCAATACACATCACTCATCCATCCCTACTCCCGAGGGTTCCCAGCGCCCAACTTGCTGATGGAGGCGCCCCCTAGGAGGTGGGTTGTGGAACGGGCGACCAGCAAAATCATCGACACATACACGCACACACTTACAGCGAGAGTGAGAAAGGGATCCATGACGAAACCTGGCAGAAACCAAGATGACGAATCCATGATGGAGCGGCCTAGATGCACAACTTGCCTTTCGTCGGAACCCATGACCGGAAGCAACGCCCAGCCTCCGCTGTGCGGTCCACATAGCCCCCTACCACCGCATCCAACGCGGACGACGCAACGGCGGCTGCCCGAGTAGGCCTCCATGCCACGGGCGCCACCGCGCAGACGAATGGGAGGGCTGGCCCAGCTAGGTGGAGGACCGACGCGACTGCCGCTTGGAGGCATGGGACTGCGCAAGGGCCGGGTCTTCTCGTCGGCGCCGTTTTCTGAGTGGCCTCGGTCTCTGGTTGGGGGGGTCATCGGCCAGGGCGAGGCGGGACGGCCGGAGTGGCGGGGGAGGAATCCTGTATCCGCCGCCGCAGTTTAAGACGTCGACGGTGGCCGACCTAGTGAAGCCCTCCGTGACAGGGGCCCAGGACCCGCCGCGACGCCGGAACAGGAACCGACCCACGCGCAGGAGATATGGAAGTAGCGACGGCTTGGAAAATTAGGGTGAAAAAAGAGGACGACGGAGGAGAGGCGTTGGAAAATTTGTACTGCTCCTCCGGCGGCTGGTCAGGAGCTCGAGCGATTTCTGGAAGATGTGGCCCATTCGGTAGATTTTTCTGGAGGCCAACGACATGGCAAGGAAAGGGAGGACACGGCAAAAACTGCACCGTAGATGTTCGGGTACTGTAGATGCGATCTACAGTACCAAGGCTGATTTGGCGTCGCCCATCGATCTCTGAAAAGGTTGTCTTTCGTATATGTAGTTACTAGGTAATTTGGCGTGGCAACACGCCGCGCCCTTGACGTATTTGTCATTTTCATAGTCGTGGGTTTGAGTCAAGAAATGTAGAGGAAGTTTGATTTCTTCCAAGACCGCTATGTATAGGGAAAAATTAATCCATGTGGGTATATGCCAGAAATATGATAAGGAAGGTAACATAATTGTCTAAATTAAGAAAAATTCTCTATATGTAAGACATCACATTAGTTAGTACCGCTAGTAGATATTCACTCTGGATTAGATGGTAGATAATGCCGACCGAGACATGAGCTGAATACCACGTTTCACAGGTTTAGTTACCCCATCACTTCGGGTTCATCCTTTTACTGAACAGATGACTGCAAGTGGAGAAAAAATGCTCCACATCGGCGAGACTCAAGCATGCCACTTTCCTTACTCCAGCCCACAAAACGTTTTCCCAAATGTTGCTTGAAATTTGGAGGTATGCTCATGCTTCGTTTTTCAAGGTGAATGGAAGACCAAAACACTGGATTGAAGTTTCAACCTGCAGATGTTCTGAAGAGAGCACCCATGCATATCCCTCCATTTGTAGCGAGTCGCTGCTATGATTGCCATGATTGTCAACTGGAGAATAAAGACAAATAATAAGACACCGTATGATACTTCAATACTTTCCGACAACAAAATCGAGTTGAACATTTGTTTGACGTTTTCTTGTTAGAATCGTCACCCGAGATACCTTGAATACGTACACGAAGGAGTTTATTTTCATTTTTTTTTTCGAAATGGGGAAAGACCCCAGCCTCTGCATCCAGAGGATGCACACAGCCATTTATTAAAAACATCAAAATTCACGTACAAAAGGTCTTGCAGATCATGCGTCAGATAAGGTTGATAAAAACACCAACCATCTGAAAAATACAAAAGGTCTCACACGAGACAATAAACACCAGCTAGACATCTGTCAATCTACTAGAATGACGCCACGAAGCCTGGCTAAAAAAATCCGAAGTAACCGCCACAAGACGGGTGCACCCAGAAACCATGGGTTGCCTCTGATGCTCTAGGAGAAGGAAAACCCAGAGTTGAATCCAATGTGTCGCCATAAGGATGACCTGCAAAAAAGATGGAACTTTCGATTTGTTAAAAATAAAGTTATTCCGACATTTCCATATGGACCAACATATGGCCGAAATGCCAATACGAATTCTATGTTTGTTCTCCTTATCCACTCCATTCAGCCAATTCCCAAACATATTAGTAATATTGGTAGGAGGGGGCAAATTGTAGGTACAAAAAATCATACGCCAAATGATTTTAGCAAAAGGACATGCCATAAATAAATGCTCGATTGATTCGTCTTCGTCACAATAGCAACATTTTTTACAGCCATTCCAGTTTCTTTTAGCAAGATTATCTTTAGTTAATAACACTTTGTTATTTAGGAACCACATAAAGATTTTAATTTTTGTAGGCACTTTGATCTTCCAAAGATATCTTGTGGGTATGCGCGGATGCTCATTCATGAAATCCTCATACATAGACTTAACTGTGAATATCATATTCTCAGTTAGACTCCACAAAAACTTGTCTTGTTCATGAGTTAGATTTACATTCATCAGTCGCTCACATAGGTGCAACCATGCATCCCAGTAATTTCCCAACAAGTTCCTTCTAAAACTGATTTCTAAAGGATTGTGAGACAATACTGAATGAACAGAAACATGTTTCCAATGCACAAAGTTATCCAAGGAGGGGTATTGTTAATTGAGAGGCATCTCTCCTAACCAAGTATCCTCCCAGAAACGGGTACCTTTCCCATCACCAATTTTAAAAGTACCTCTGGCAAAGAACTCATCTTTTATATCCATCAGTCCTTTCCAAAAAGGTGAATCAGTGGGTTTGGCTTCAACCTGTGCTAGTGTTTTGTTTGTTAGGTATTTATTATGAAGCAGTTCTTTCCAAACTCCTTCTGTCAGCAACTTATGTAACCATTTGCTTAAAAACAGTTGTTCTTAAGTTCAAGTACTTCAATACCTAAACCACCCTGATCTTTGGGTCGGCAAATAATATTCCACCGAGTTAATCGATATTTCTTCTTATGTTCATCACTTTGCCAAAAGAATCGTGAACGATAGAAGTCTAACCTTTTCCTTACACCCTTTGGTATTTCAAGAAAAGATAGCATAAACATTGGCAAACTCGATAAAACAGAATTAATTAAGACAAGCCTATCTCCATAAGATAATAATTTCCCTTGCCAGCATCCGAGCTTACCCTCAACTCTATTTTCAACCGCGTTCCATTCAGAGTTCCTAAGTCTCATGTTATGAATAGGTACCCCAAGGTATCTAAACGGTAGAGACCATGCCTCACACCCAAAAATTTCCTTATAGGTGTGCTCATGATCTATCGTAGCACCAAAGCAATAGATCTCGCTCTTGTGAAAATTTATCTTTAAGCCATACAACTGTTCGAAAATGCATAAAATTAGTTTCATGTTTACAGCTTTCTGAAAATCATGTTCCATGAACAAGATTGTGTCATCAGCATATTGTAGGATGGACACTCCCCCCTCGACTAGATGAGGGACCAATCCAGCTACCTGGTCATTCTCTTTCGCTCGCGCTATGAGAATGGCAAGCATATCCGCTATAATATTAAAAAGCATAGGAGAAAGGGGGTCACCTTGTCGGAGTCCTTTTTTAGGCTGGAAATAGTGGCCTATGTCATCATTGACACGAATGGCAACGCTTCCATCCCAAACAAAATTATCAATCCACTTGCACCAAACTGGATCAAACCCTTTCATGCGAAGAACTTGTTGTAGGAAGGGCCATTTTACCTTACCATAAGCTTTCTCAAAGTCAATTTTAAATAAAACCCCATCCATCTTTTTCCTATGTATCTCGTGAATGGTCTCATGTAAAATGACCACTCCTTCAAGTATATGCCGTCCAGGCATAAATGACGTCTGAGTTGGTCTAATTACCTTGTGAGCGATCACAGATATACGGTTTGTTGCAACCTTAGTAAAAAAATTGAAACTTACATTTAGAAGACAAATGGGTATGTACTGTTGTATTTGAATGGCATTCTCTTTTTTGGGCAGCAAAGTAACAACTCCAAAGTTGAGTTTAAAAAGGGGCAGCTCGGCTATTTGCAATTGTGCAAAGAGAGCTAAAAGATCAGATTTAATTACCGCCCAAAAAGTTTGATAGAATTCCGCAGGGAACCCATCAGGACCAGGAGCTTTGTTATGCTCCATCGAAGAAATGGCATCAAAAACTTCTTGTTCGGTAAAGCCAGAAGTTAAAATCTCATTCTCATGAGGCGAAACCTGAGGAATATCATTATTCCTAGTTTCCGAAAGAAAACAACTACTGGGAGTCGGCTCCCCAAACAGTTTCTTATAATATTCAGAGATATAAACTCTCAAATTCTCCTCCCCCACAATGGTTCCTTCATCCTGTTCTAATTGGAAAATTTTCTTTTTTCTATGTTTGCCATTAGCAATCAAGTGAAAATACTTAGTATTATTCCCTCCCTCTTGAATGTGTTCAACCTTAGCCTTTTGCGCCCTCTTGGATTCCTCATCACGTCTCAATTTTGTCACTTGGTCATTTGCACTTCTGAGGTCCCTTTGTTCTTTCTCCGAAAGAGGACCGCTTTTAGCTTTTATATCCAATTCATCAATGATGGATAAAAGACTCTCCTTCTCTTTTTATATTTTCCACTAAGATTTTTTGCCCACCCACGCAAAAAGCGCCTTAGGTTCCTGATCTTGTTTTGCCAAATTTTCATAGGTGTATCTCCATGTGTTACCGAAGTCCATTCGGTGGCCACTAGATCAAAGAAACCGTCCTATTTTAACCACGAGAGTTCGAACGAGAATCTCGGATTATTGTCCTTGTGAGCCTAGGTCCCTGAGTCTATCAGAAGAGGTGTATGATCTGACCCAGAGCGCGTAAGGGCCTGCACAGAAACAAGTGGAAATTTTTGTTCCCAATCAACAGTGGAGAGAACCCTGTCAAGCTTTTCGTAAGTTGGTGTTTCACGACGGTTGGCCCAAGTAAATTGTCTACCCGAGAGAACAATCTCCCGTAAGTTTAGGCTTTCAATAATTGCAGTAAAAATAAAAGGCCAACGAGTATTAAAATTATTGTTATTTTTATCTTCTCTTCTTCTTAAAATATTAAAATCACCCCCGACAAGTAAAGGTAGTGTCTCGTTTTCACAAACTCGCACTAGCTCAGCAAGAAACTCATGTTTTAAGTTATCATGTGCCGCCCCATACACAGGGATAAGGATCCAATGAAATCCATCATTACGAAATTTCAAATGTATTTTAACACAGAAGTCACCAGAATCAACCTTGTTGACCTGTAACATTTCCATATTAACACCAACCAAAATTCCACCTGAGCATCCATGAGGAGGTAGGCAGAACCATGCGAAATCCATCCCCGGAGTCAAGTGTTTAAGGAAAGGAACCGTAAAATTAGAACGACCGGTTTCCAACAAATCCACAAAGTCTAATTTCCGTTCCCTAACGGTCTCAGATATAAATAGATGTTTAGCTGGATCTCTAAAACCCCCACTATTCCAAATAATTACACGTAATCCTTGCATGTTAAAACGTTTTCTGTATTCTAACTCTAGTACCTCTTCTAACAGTAAATGTTATTTTCATGAAAAATATATCGATGTAAATGTTAACTTTGAGTAGTTCCTTTATGTTGGCACCATATTGTGATGTTTTCAGAGCTGCGGGATGACTTCCACTCTTGTTAAATGGGATCAGTAACTCACTCTATAGCCCGAGCAACGTGGAAAGATTGAAATGCCTCCAAAAACTTCTTAACAGGAAGGTATGTTCTATCACTGTTTACCCAGTATCATTCCTGATCTTCCCTTAATGCGAAATCATGCAGTTGGGTGGATCAATCAAAGCAAAAGCCGTAATGTCAGGCAGAATATGCAAGGACATACCAAGAAGAAGGGCGTGCTCCAAAAGTTGTGCATGAAAGCCAGAAAACAAAGTAAGAGAGAATTTTTCTTCTTCGAAATGGGGGTATACCCCGGCCTCTGTATCCTGGGATGCACACATCTAGCTACTTATTACCAAAAGTATGACACACAGGTCTCAAGGATCAGAGAGGGTTGATACATACACCAACCATCTAAAAAAGAGAAAAGAACTGCTAGAAAGATGCCAACACAAGCTACACATCTCTCAAACGGCTAGCATTTCGCCACGAAACCAGGTAGTAAATATTATGTGCAACCATCACCAGACGGTTGCATCCAGAAGCCATCATATCCCGTTGATGCTCTGGGAGTAAAAATGCTCAAAGTTGGATCCACTGCAATGCCATAATAATAACCTGCAAAAAGGATTGAACTCGAGCATTGTTAAAAATAATAGCATTGCGGCCCTTCCAAATTGACCAACATAAAGCTGATACACCTATACGTATGATAGCTTTATTTGCCTTTTGCATCCCATTCAACCAATTCCCAAACATATTAGTAATATTAGTTGGTGGTGGAAGATTATAAGTAAAGAACACAATCCGCCAAATAATTTTTGCAAAGGGGCACGACAAAAAGAGATGTTCAATAGTTTCCTCATCATCACAGTAACAATCCGCCAAGTAAGAGAGAAATAAAGTGACTAAACCAATATATAACAACAACAGAGCATGCAGGACAAAATGAAGAAAACATGTACCTTCAGAACACCCAACCGGCCGCTTGTTACCAAGCCGAACCTCGGGCATGTAAGTATCCACATTAGACAAAGCAACATTTAGGAAGAAGCATACCGAACAGCAGGCGGAGCAACCATAGAAGAACCGCCAACGAAATCAGTAGTCGGCGCACGATCAGGCAGAAGAATGGCCCCAAAAGTTAAGTCGTGAGAGAGCAGGATGGTACACATAAAATTTACCAAGCAGAAAACTAAATTAGTTAAGCAATGAAGTAGAAGGTCAATGCGGCTACTATTCTTGATTCACCATCATCATGACAATGAAAAGGAACAATATTCCTATTTCATGTTATTCATAGTACTCTCACTACTGTTTGCATTTATAATATGATTTATAAAACAATCCTCAAACTGCTATATTGACAAATAAATCTAACAGTGGACTGAGGCATAGCCCAGTGGTTGGGGTGGGCTGATGCACCGCCGTCCGAATATTTTACCTAGATTGTAACCATTGCTATACCCATGATATTAACATTTTCCTTTTAGGTGCCCATACCAGGATACATAGAAAAGCATAGTACATACGCCACTTAATAATTTAGTGGAGCCTCTAGTAAAAACGGACAGAAGCTACAGTACCAAGAAAGTCATGCATTGATCGAAGATGTGAGGTTTCACTGCTAATTATTTTACTAAAGAGCAAATAATCGGGCTGCTAGTAATAGATTGATTTGGAGTAAGAATTTTTCGTACCTTCATTGGCCCAGCCATACTGTTATGGAGAATGATCCAAATGTGTAGCTCGGATATTAACATGATTAACCATGTTTTTCCTGTTATCCTTCCAAGAAATTAGCTCAACAGAAGTATTTGTGCTGGTCAAGGGTAACTTCCAAATTC
Source organism: Avena eriantha (assembly GCA_910589775.1). Taxonomy (NCBI): domain Eukaryota; kingdom Viridiplantae; phylum Streptophyta; class Magnoliopsida; order Poales; family Poaceae; genus Avena; species Avena eriantha. Next base: position 32,512 of record CAJUXJ010001436.1, read on the forward strand.
CATGGACTGAGGAAAAATGTCAATGCAGCATGCTTAGAAGAATTGGAGAAAGTAAAGGCATTTTCTATAATAGTACGAAAGGAGAATCAGGTGTTGATGCAAACACCCAAATTTTGTCTCATTGCAAAATCAGTGAACATATTAGCACTAATTTCAACAATTAATTGTTATTACTTGAGTTAAATGTGGGTAAATATGCACTCATCAGTTGTTTAGCGTGCATCTTATATATCAAAGAAAGTGCTTAAAAGAGTGAATGTATACCTGCATATTATATGAATCTGAAGGCTAGATGAGATACATTACACGGAATCCCTGATTGACTTCCTTAGACCATTCATAAATCTAGTTTAGCTCCAAGGAACCGATGAAAACTTAAGTACACATTCATTCCATATCCATTGCAATAATTTTGCAGGCCATAAGTAAGACAGAGACATGAATTAAACCCTTAAATTTGTACAAAAAAGAGAAACGAAAAAACGGTTATGCTTGAACTAGTAAACATGACATGCAAATATCATGCTTTAAATTGACATTTTCCTTGAATAACCTGTTATTACTCAGGCAGAGCCAAGGATTCCCTGCCAAGCCAAGAAAAGAACACAGGGAGAGCATGCAAAATTACCCAAAGCATGTACTGTACAGGTGTAAGGCCAAGATTACAAAGGGGAAGTGTGTTGGGCCAGGTCCCTCCACATACAGGTGTGTTGGCAGCCCAACATCAGCCCGTGAAGTCCAACACGTTTCAACCGTTGATCGATATTCGTATCCAACGGCTGAGGTGTTCCTTGGGAGAGGAGTAGAAAAGAAAACCCTAGCCACCCTTGGTGGCTATGTGTGAGACACTCCGTGTGTGAGAGTGTGAGCTGAGAAAGTGTGAGAGGGTGAGAGAACACACGAGAACACCACAACCTAGTGAGAAGAGAGGAAGAAGAAGGAGAGGTGATTTCTATCCAGATTTCTAAGATCTGACCGGTCTGTCTTCAAGCTGGTGTTTGGAGGCTCAAAGGTGCTTGGATTGACTCCAACTTGGTGAGCTCGTTCCTTGCTTTGAGTACTTCGATCTGGTTAGCTGGTTTGAGGTCTGGGTCAGTGTATCTTCAGATTTGGAAGCGGTTTATTCAGTTCGGACTGCTGCAGTTTCAGCACTGAGCAGTTTTGGTAAACGAATAGTTTGGGCAGGAAAACGGTGTCCGATTGACCTGAAATTTGGTGTGTATGTTGGGTACTCATATGTCAGCTTGTCTACCAAGTTTGGTGCTGATTGGATCTGTGGTTTAAGAGCAGTTTGCTGATTACCGAAGGGGACAGAAACTAAGATACTCTGCTTTGCTGTAATCTTTCTCTCAAGTGGTTGTAATTGTTGTTGCCTATTGGCAATGTGCTGAGTGTGTTGTACATCTCTAGATGTTCTAGAGAAGACTCTATACCCAGGTTGCTCATAGTGAAGCTCGCGTGGATCGGTTGGTCCGCACCCGTGGTTTTTCCTCCTCACCTTGAGGAGGTTTTTCCACGTAAATCCTTGTGTCACCTATGCATGTGCTCGTTGATTTATTTCCGCTGCATATCTGTTGATTGAAAATATCCTCGAAGGTTCACCGCAGGCAGGGGCGGGGAGGTCGTGTGTCCCTCCCCCCCCCCCCCCCCAACAACGTGGTATCAGAGTTGAGGTTCAGTTTTGTATTCAGTTTCAGAGCAAGGTTTGTTTTGGGCTGATTGCATTTGCTTGTGGTGAAGGATGGAAGTGAATACCAACGGGATGATTTCTTTGAATGGTACAAATTATCAATCTTGGAAGTGCAAGATGAAGGACTTATTATATGTGAAGGATTACTGGATGCCAGTGTTCTCCACTGAGATGCCCAGTGATATGAAAGAAGATCAGTGGGAGATACTTCATCTCCAAGCTTCTGGGTTCATCCGCCAATGGGTGGATGATAATGTTTTGAACCATATCATTGAGGAGACACATGCACGTACCTTATGGCAGAAATTGGAGGAGCTGTATGCCCGCAAAGAAGGTACCAACAAGATGTTCTTGATCAAGAAATTGATGCGTTTGAGGTACAAGGAGGGCACTCCAATTGCAGATCATGTAAATGAATTTCAGGGCATTATAAATCAGCTATCTTCAATGGGAATTACATTTGAAGACGAAGTACGAGCCTTGCTGCTACTTGGCTCATTACCGAACACTTGGGAGACTTTTAAGGTCACCGTGTGCAATTCAGCACCTAATGGAGTTGTCACTTGGAACCTTGTCAAGACCAAGGTACTAAATGAAGAGTCCAGAAAAATTGCTGATAAGGACGGTTCTTCCTCACATTCTGAAATGTTAGTGACAGAGTCACGGGGGAGAAGCAAGAGTAAAGGTTCGAGTAAGGGAGGAGAAAGAAGTAGAAGCAAATCAAGAGGCAAAGACAAGTATGCTTGTGTTATATGCCATCACTGCCGTGAGAAGGGCCACATCAAGTGGCATTGTGAACAATGGAAGAAACACAAAAATAAAAAGAAGAAAGTTCAGAAACAAACCGACAATGATAGTGACAGTGAGGGAGGCAGGATTGTTGTGGTAGAAGAGATCATGTTTCTCATGCATGAAGAACATGATGGCAGCAGTGTTTCCACCATTGAGGAGAGGATCACTGTAGTTTTGATGATACCATTAGCCTTGCAGATGGTGATGAGATGATTTGAATTCCGGACAACGGTGCTACCATACATGCTACATCTCGTAGAGAGCTCTTCACCAACTACACAGCAGGTGATTCTGGTGTTGTGAAGATGGGAAATAATGATAGAGCAAAAATCATTGGAAGAGGAGATGTGCACTTGGAGACTGAAAATGGTACGACACTAGTCCTCAAGTCGGTGAGGCATGTTGAGGCCCTTCGGCTCGACGTTATCTCAGTTGGATTGCTTGATAAAGATGGGTACTTGAGAAGATTTGGAAATGAACAGTACAAGCTCACCAAAGGAAATCTCATTGTTGCAAAAGGTAACATGGTTTTAGTTTTGTATAATGTTCATGCTAAGCTTTCTTCTGCTTGTGTCAATGCATTGCAGAAAGAGTATGCGTGTGCTTTATGGCACAAGATAATTGGGCACATGAGTGAGAAGGGGATGGCGGTGCTAGTGAAGAAAAATCTGTTGAAAGGTGTTCACATCAAGAAATGTTCAGATTGTCTAGCGGGGAAGCAACACAGAGTTGCATTCAAGAGTCAACCTCCTCACAAGAAGCCTGAGGTGCTTGACTTGATACATTCCAATGTTTGCAAAATGTCGGTGAGGTCTTTGGGTAGAGCAAAGTACTTTGTCACATTTATTGATGACTTTTCCAGAAAAGTTTGGGTCTATGTTTTGAAGAACAAACATCAAGTACTAAGTATGTTCAAGCAATTCCAAGTCTTAGTTGAGAGAGAAACTGAGAAGAAGATCAAGTGCATTCGCACTGATAATGGGGGAGAGTATATTGGCCCATTTGATGCCTATTGCAAGGAGCAGGGGAATTAGGCACCAATTTACTCCTCCGAAGACACCACAGCTGAATGGTCTTGCTGAGAGGATGAACAGGACAATTGTTGAGAGAGTTAGATGCTTGCTATCGAGTGCAAAGCTGCCTAAACATTATTGGGGTGAGGCTTTGTCGACTGCAGTTTATCTTATTAATATCTCACCAAGTTATCCATTACAGGGAGATGTTCCAAACAGGGTCTTTTATGACAAGGACGTCTCGTATGAGAACCTAAAGGTTTTTGGGTGCAAGGCCTTTGTTCATATCCCTCAAGATGAAAGGTCAAAGCTTGATTCAAAGACATGATAGTGTATATTTCTTGGCTATGGAGGTGATCAGTTCGGCTATAAGTTGTATGATCCAATAGAAAGAAAGGTTGTGAGAAGCCGTGATGTTGTGTTTGTTGAAGACCAGACAATTGAGGATATTGTGAAGACAAAGGTGCAGGCTCCGGTGCAAGTTCCGGTGCATGTTCCTCCTCGAAATCAACAACAAGACAGATCTGATTCTGACCCAGTTCCTGCAGATTCAGCTGAAGACGAAGCTGAAGATGATGATGCAGAAGATGTGCAAGGTGATGCACATAGTGGTACATGTGAGGATGCTCCCCAGCAGCAAGAGTATGATGCTGAAGAAGATGATCATGATTAGCAAGCACCTGAACCAGATAGTCCACCAGCTGCTCCACTCAGACGGTCCAGCCGAGACCGTGTTCCTTCCACCAGGTACGATTCAGACCAATATGTGGTGTTATTGTCTGATGGTTTAGAACCTGAGTGCTTTCAAGATGCAATGAAAGATGAGAACAAGGAGTGGAATAAGGCTATGCAAGAAGAGATGGATTCCTTGCATAAGAATCATACTTATGAGCTGGTGAAGTTGCCCAAGGGCAAGAAAGTTCTAAAGAACAAATGGGTCTATAGAATCAAGGAAGAAGAGCACACATTACATCCAAGGTACAAGGCCAGGCTAGTTGTAAAAGGATTCAGCCAGAGAAAAGGTATTGACTTTGATGAAATATTTTCTCCGGTGGTGAAGATGACATCAATCCGTATGATCCTTGGCATGGGGATTGTTCGTCTGCGGTACCAAAGTTGGCACGCCAGCGCATGGCGGTACCTAAGTTGCCTAAAATTACCGCTGTTTCGAAAAGTTGGGCCGCCAACTACTGAGAGGGGCCATTTCGAGGCAAACTCATCTCACCCCTGCCAAATTCAAACATTTCGTTAAACTGCCCCGTGCAGTAGACGGTCGGGACCCTCATGTCGGTCATCTGTCCGTGACGCGGGCGCCAACGCGGCAACCTCTTAGGCAAATCGAGCAGCTAAGTGGATTGGATGCGTTGACCAATTTCACAAATCCATTCCCAGCTTTCCCCTAGCACCGGTGGCGTCAGAATCCACCCTCCAGGTAGGACGATCCCTTCGTACATTTGACTTCCGGCGCCAAGTTGTTGCGCCCAGTCGCTGATCTCGAGCTCCAATGGCGCATGTTGTAGCCGCCGTTGCGAGGCTCTAGCCCGCCTCCGCCGCCGACGAGCCGAGCAGCTCGGAGGATGGCAGATCCTACTATCAAGAAAGAAGAAGTTCTATCTACAAGCGGGTGGTCTACCCTTCTCTTTGCTATTCGCACTAGTTACAACTGCTAGCTGGCTACTGAACCTCAAATTCTTTGTTAGCCCAACGCTGACAAACATATTTTTTCCATAGTTTTCTGTCAAGTGGGATCTGCGCGGACCCCCTTTACCTGGTTACGGTAGTCCTCTATAGGTACGACTCTAAGGGCAAGAGGTATGGACACCATTGTTTCACGAAGGAAGAAGCGCCTGCGCAGATCTGCACTATATCTGGTATGGTTGCCGCTCTGCGTAATCATGTTGAATTATGGCCGAAGCAGACTGCAAAGTTCAGCTTCATGGATGAATGTGGCATCATGGTTCCTATAACGTGTGACAGTCAGCTAATTGGGTTGATGAAAAGGTATGCTTCGGCTGCCATGTTTGAGCTGAAATGTGATGTACTGGATGTGGAAGCTGCTGCAACTGGGAGTCGCCCTTCTATTCTTGGACAGGGTGGTTGCTCGAACCCAATTAGCTCCTGGTAAGCAAAGGTCTCTTGGGGTTCGCATGTTTGTGCTGAATTGTAATTTTTGTTTTATTTACTCTGTAGATATTGGGCAGTTATGCAACAGTCTTGTTTCTTTGAAAGGAAGCGCCGCAAGGTTAGAAACATGACTGCCGGGTCAGTCATTTTGCTGCCCGAAGAAATTAAAAACGAGTGGAAAGATGTCATTTTGCTGCCCGAAGAAATTAAAAACGAGTGGAAAGATGATGCTGGACATGATTCTGGTGCCCATTGTCCCGGCGATGCAGAGTACGTGAAGCTAGGAAAATTGGCACCGAGGAAGAGGAAGAAGGCAGGAAATGAAGAAGCCATGGATGTGAAGGCTTGGCACCCAGGCTGCGGAAGAAGGCTGCTGGCAATGAAGATGCATAGTAATGTGTTGAACTTGAACCTATATATGTAATTCTGTTAAATTCTGATCGCTCTCTGTGTGGCACGTTGCTGGGCGAAACAATCTACCCATGTCCTCTGAGTAAAATGTACCGCGACTTAGGGTTTGGAAATGCCCGAGTCAGTAGTTAAATATGAAATTGTGATTGTGCCACTTCTATCTAAAAACAAGGATCCACCGGTTCCACGATTGCTGAGGGGCAGGAGGTCTCCAAATACGACGGAATGTAAGTGGCACATAAATAAATTATTTAAGCTGCCACACTCCACGAAGAAGCAACTTATTTCAGATGCTGCACAACGACGTAGCAACATAAACAACAATGTTCTCACCGATAATGCCCAGATGAGGAGGAAATGGGTACCACTTTCTGGCCTAATCTTGAGCCCGTCTATCTCATCGCCTCTCTGCTCCAGCATCCCCTGCATTTGGCGAAGCTCCCGGATCTCCAGTAACCAGGTGTACGTGCTTCCACTTTATAAATTGTGGTTGTGCCATTTGCATGCGGCACAATCCACGTAGATTACGTTTAAACAAACCACCAGTGTCAGAATACACTAGTAGAAAAGGTGTATTTGGTCCACGGTTACGTTCCCAATCCGGGACAGAGATCTAAATCGAGGCAGAAATTGATCTAAATCACAAATTCTTCCACAAATTAATGCAGGGTCAGAGCAATTTTTTTCCTCCCTGGAATCCGGGACCAATAGTTCAGACCGCTAGGTCAACAAGTACAAATATTACAACTTAAAAAGTCACGAAGCTTAAGCTAAATAGAACTAGTTATAACACATCTCCTTGATCTTCCTAATCTTGGCCCGATGCGCATCTTCCTGTGAGAGCAAGGATCGAATTGTCTGCTCCTTCCTTTTAGCATCTTCCTTGCACATCTTCAATTGTTTCTCTGCATTTTTCCTCATGCACTTTTCAATACTCGTAGTTGTGTACTGCAGGACTTTGGCTTGGTGGAGATCGTTCCTTGCTTGAGTCAGTTCTTGCTCTACTTTAGCCTTCAGGGCCAACGCCGTGTCCCTCTTGTTCTCGACTTTGATAACCTTGTCTTGCACCCACCTGAGATCTTGCTTATGCTTGGTCCTGTCAACTGGTTCCCATAGCTTCATCTCAACACTGTCAAGAAGTGAGCTGAATACGGATTCTTTCAACTCGACAGTCATTTCCCATAGTTTGTCCAGCGTTTTCTGCATCGATTTGGGCCACTCTAGATCTACCCATTTGACAACACCGCAACTTCCGCCTTGCATCATTGCACGATGTCCTTGACACCATAGAAACCTCCTGCCTACGTTTCGTCCTTCGAAGGCTACAAATTTAGCGGGCACATATCCATGTTTACATACCAGAGGACTGTCTTCATCCTCTAAACCGTGATAGTGGGAGTCATACATCGTCTGGTTGGCCTAACACATCATACGCGCATGAGTAAACAGATTAGATCTAGCTCAAAAAATAGATAACTGGCCACAGATGATAGAAATAGAGATGAGACAACTCACATCGAAATCACCGTCCATGTCGTCACGACGCGTTTCCTTGCCATTTCCCCTTGAACCCATGGCGAGAGGGGTGGGGGTGGCTACCGGAGAGGGGATTGGGATGGAGGCGCCGTCGGCTTGCAGCTACGGTGGGATGGGAGTGAAGTGGGGAAGTGGCTTCGAGGGTAAGGAAGACAAGTACAGGGAGGAAGAGAAGTAATGGGGACGTGACACTGGGATGTGGCCCACTGAACTCGTGAGACGTGACACTCGCAACAGGGGAGCGCCCGGTGTTGCCAGTTTGTCCAAAGCAAGCGTTGCCAATCATGCCGCAGAATAGCCTACTCGCGGATCGCTCTCACGACGACCATTCCAATCGTCCAAGCACCCCTATCGAACGGTATGTAACAATCGTCAAGCAGAACAATTGTGTTAGGGCGTGCCTTCTAGAAGACTCGGTTTAACGGCTACCCATGCAATGACCCTCGGTGTGGTTCATGAAAAGAACAAACATGCAATGACATCGGTGGATCCATGCGTGGTTTATGGAAGTAACAGACATGCAACGAATCTAGCTATGGTTAATGAAAAGAACACGCATGCAATGACACTAGGTGTGGTTCATGAAAAGAACATACATGCAATGACACTGGTGGATCCTTATGTGGTTTGTTTAGAGGAACAGACATGCAATGACACCGGTGGATCCACGTGTGGCTCATGAGAAGAACACACATCCAATGACACTGGGTGGATCCTTATGTGGTTCATGAAAAGAATTGACATGCAGTGACACTGGGTGTGGTTCATGAAAAGAACAGGCATGCAATGACATCGGTGGATCCATGTGTGCTTTATGGAAGTAACAGACATGCAATGACTCTAGCTATGGTTAATGAAAATAACACGCATGCAATGACACTAGGTGTGGTTCATGAAAAGAACAGACACGCAATGACACTGGTGGATCCTTATGTGGTTTGTTTAGAGGAACAGACATGCAATCACACTAGGTGGATCCATATGTGGTATTTGGAAGTAAAATACATGCAATGACTCTAGCTGTGATTCATGAAAAGAACAGACATGCAATGGCACTGGTGGATCCTTATGCGGTTCATGAAAAGAACAGATAGGCAATGACACTGGGTGTGGTTCATGAGAAGAACACACATCCAATGACACTGGTGGATCCTTATGTGGTCTGTTTAGAGGAACAGACATGCAATGACACTAGGTGGATCCACATGTGGTTTATGGAAGTAAAATACATGCAACGACACTTGTAGATACTTATGTGGTTCATGAAAAGAATAGACATGAAGTGAAACTGGTGTGGTTCATCAATAGAACAGACATGCAGTGACACTGGGAGTGGTTCATGAAAAGAACATACAGGCAATGACACTGGTGGGCCCATCCTTATGTGGTTCATGAAAAGAACAGACATGCAATGACACTAGTGGATCCTTATGTGGTTTGTTTAGAAGAACACGCATGCAATGACACTGGGTGTGGTTCATGAGAAGAACACACATCCAATGACACTTGTGGATCCTTATGTGGTTTGTTTAGAGGAACACGCATGCAATGACACCGGTGGATCCACATGTGGTTCATAAGAAGAACACACATCCAATGACTCTGGTAGATCCTTATGTGGTTCATGAAAAAGAACAGACATGCAGTGAAACTGGGTGTGATTCATGAAAAGAACAAACATGCACTGACACTAGGAGTGGTTCATGAAAAGAACAGAGGCAATGACACTGGTGGATCCTTATGTGGTTTATGGAAGGAACAAACATGCAATCACAATAGGTGCATCCATATGTGGTTTATGGAAGTAACACACATGCAATGACACTAGGTGTGGTTCATGAAAAGAACAGACATGCAATGACACTGGTAGATCCTTATGTGGTTCATGAAAAGAACAGACATGCAATGACACTGGTGGATCCTTCTGTGGTTTGTTAGAGGAACATACATGCAATGACTCTAGCCGTGGTTCATGAAAAGAACAGACATGCAATGACACCGGGTGTGGTTCATGAAAAGAACAGACATGCAATGACTTATGTGGTTTGATTAGAAGAACACACATGTAATGACACTGGGTGTGGTTCATGAAAAGAACAGACATGCAATGACACTGGTGGATCCTTATGTGGTTTGTTTAGAAGAACACGCATGCAATGACACTGGGTGTGGTTCATGAGAAGAACACACATGAAATGACACTTGTGGATCCTTATGTGGTTTGTTTAGAGGAACAGACATGCAATCACACTAGGTGGATCCATATGTGGTTTATGGAAGTAAAAGACATGCAATAACTCTAGCTGTGATTCATGAAAAGAACAGACATGCAATGACACTGGTGGATCCTTATGTGGTTCATGAAAAGAAACAAACAGGCAATGACACTGGTGGATCCTTATGTGGTTTGTTTATAAGAACAAACATGCAATGACACTGGGTGTGGTTCATGAGAAGAACACACATCCCATGACACTGGTGGATCCTTATGTGGTTTGTTTAGAGGAACAGACATGCAATGACACTAGGTGGATCCACATGTGGTTTATGGAAGTAAAAGACATGCAATGACACTGGTAGATCCTTATGTGTTTCATGAAAAGAACAGACATGTAGTGAAACTGGGTGTGGTTCATGAATAGAACAGACATGCACTGACACTGGATGTGGTTCATGAAAAGAACAGACGTGCAATGACACTAGTGGGCCCATCCTTATGTGGTTCATGAAAAGAACAAACATGCAATGACACTGGTGGATCCTTATGTGGTTTGTTTAGAAGAACACGCATGCAATGACACTGGGTGTGGTTCATGAGAAGAACACACAAGCAGTAGTGACACCGGTGGATCCTTATGTGGTTTGTTTAGAGGAACAGACATGCAATCACACTTGGTGGATCCACATGTGGTTTATGGAAGTAAAAGACATGCAATGACTCTGGTAGATCGTTATGTGGTTCATGAAAATAAATAGACATGCAGTGAAATTGGGTGTGGTTCATGAAAAGAACAGACATGCACTGACACTAGGAGTGGTTCATGAAAGAACAAACAGGCAATGACACTGATGGATCCTTATGTGGTTTATGAAAGGAACAAACATGCAATCACACTAGGTGGATCCATATGTGGTTTATGCAAGTAACACACATGCAATGTTACTGAGTGTGGATCATGAAAAGAACAGACATGCAATGACACTGGTGGATCCTTATGTGGTTTGTTTAGAGGAACATACATGCAATGACTCTAGCCATGGTTAATGAAAAGAACAAACATGCAATGACATCGGGTGTGGTTCATGAAAAGAACAGACATGCAATGACTTATGTGGTTCGATTAGAAGAACACACATGCAATGACATTGGGTGTGGTTAATGAAATGAACAGACATGCAATGACACTGGTGGATCCTTATGTGGTTTGTTTAGAAGAACACGCATGCAATGACACTAGGTGTGGTTCATGAGAAGAACACACATGCAATGACACTGGTGGATCCTTATGTGGTTTGTTTAGAGGAACAGACATGCAATCACACTAGGTGGATCCATATGTGGTTTATGGAAGTAAAAGACATGCAATGACTCTAGCTGTGATTCATGAAAATAACAGACATGCAATGACACTGGTGGATCTTTATGTGGTTCATGAAAATAACAGACAGGCAATGACACTAGTGGATCCTTATGTGGTTTGTTTAGAAGAACACACATGCAATGACACTGGTGTGGTTCATGAGAAGAACACACATCCAATGACACTGGTGGATCCTTATGTGGTTTGTTTAGAGGAACAGACATGCAATAACACTAGGTGGATCCACATGTGGTTTATGGAAGTAAAAGACATGCAATGACACTGGTAGATCCTTATGTGGTTCATGAAAAGAACAGACATGCAGTGAAACTGGGTGTGGTTCATGAATAGAACAGACTTGCACTGACACTGGGGTGGTTCATGAAAAGAACAGACATGCAATGACACTTTGGGCCCATCCTTATGTGGTTCATGAAAAGAACAGACATGCAATGACAATGGGGATCCTTATGTGGTTTGTTTAGAAGAACACACATGCAATGACACTTGGTGTGGTCATGAGAAGAACAGACACGCAATGACACCGGTGGATCCTTATGTGGTTGTTTAGAGGAACAGACATGCAATCACATAGGTGGATCCACATGTGGGTTTGGAAGTAAAGACATGCAATGACTCTGTAGTTGTTAGATAGTTATGTGGTTCATGAAAAGAATAGACATGCAGTGAAACTGGGTGTGGTTCATGAAAAGAACAGACATGCACTGACACTAGGAGTGGTATAATGAAAAGAACAAACAGGCAATGACACTGATGGATCCTTATGTGGTTTTTGGAAGGAACAAACATGCAATCACACTAGGTGGATCCATATGTGTTTATGAAGTAACACACATGCAATGTTACTGGGTGTGGTTCATGAAAAGAACAGACATGCAACGACACTAGTAGATCCTATGTGGTTCATGAAAAGAACAGACATGCAATGACACTGGTGGATCCTTATGTGGTTTGTTTAGAGGAAATACATGCAGACTAGCCATGGTAATGAAAAGAACAGACATGCAATGACACGGGTGTGGTTCATGAAAAGAACAGAATGCAATGACTTATGTGGTTCGATTAGAAGAACACACATGCAATGAATAGGGTGTGGTTAATGAAATGAACAGACATGCAATGACACTAGTGGATCCTTATGTGGTTTGTTTAGAAGAACACGCATGCAATGACACTGGGTGTGGTTCATGAGAAGAACACACATGCAATGACACTGTGGATCCTTATGTGGTTGTTTAGAGGAACAGACATGCAATCACACTAGGTGGATCCATATGTGGTTTATGGAAGTAAAAGACATGCAATGACTCTAGCTGTGATTCATGAAAATAACAGACATGCAATGACACTGGTGGATCTTTATGTGGTTCATGAAAATAACAGACAGGCAATGACACTAGTGGATCCTTATGTGGTTTGTTTAGAAGAACACACATGCAATGACAATGGGTGTGGTTCATGAGAAGAACACACATCCAATGACACTGTGGACCTTATGTGGTTGTTTAGAGGAACAGACATGCAATAACACTAGGTGGATCCACATGTGGTTTATGGAAGTAAAAGGACATGCAATGACACTGGTAGATCCTTATGTGGTTCATGAAAAGAACAGACATGAAGTGAAAGGGTGTGGTTCATGAATAGAACAGACATGCACTGACACTGGGTGTGGTTCATGAAAAGAACAGACATGCAATGACACTTTGGGCCCATCCTTATGTGGTTCATGAAAAGAACAGACATGCAATGACATGGTGGATCCTTATGTGGTTTGTTTAGAAGACAACACACATGCAATGACACTTGGTGTGGTTCATGAGAAGAACAGACACGCAATGACACCGGTGGATCCTTATGTGGTTGTTTAGAGGAACAGACATGCAATCACACTAGGTGGATCAATGTGGTTATGGAAGTAAAGACATGCAATGACTCTGGTAGATCGTTTATGTGGTTCATGAAAAGAAAGACATGCAGTGAAACTGGGTGTGGTTCATGAAAAAGAACAGACATGCACTGACACTAGGAGTGGTTCATGAAAAGAACAAACAGGCAATGACACTGTGGATCCTTATGTGGTTTATGGAAGGAACAAACATGCAATCACAAGGTGGATCCATATGTGGTTTATGCAAGTAACACACAGGGCAATATACTGGGTGTGGTTCATGAAAAGAACAGACATGCAACGACACTAGTAGATCCTTATGTGGTCAGGAAAAGAACAGACATGCAATGACACTGGGGATCCTTATGTGGTTTTTAAGGAACATACATGCAATGACTCTAGCCATGGTTAATGAAAAGAACAGACATGCAATGACACCGGGGTGTGGTTCATGAAAAGAACAGACATGCAATGACTTATGTGGTTCGATTAGAAGAACACACATGCAATGACACTGGGTGTGGTTAATGAAATGAATAGACATGCAATGACACTAGTGGATCCTTATGTGGTTTGTTTAGAAGAACACGCATGCAATGACACTAGGTGTGGTTCATGAGAAGAACACACATGTAATGACACTGGTGGAACCTTATGTGGTTTGTT